>CAAKHD010002340.1:12467-22467 GCA_901007705.1 Fistularia tabacaria
AAAGGCTATGCTCTAGGGAGAGGGTGCTGTATATATACATATCGATTGTTTTATATAAACAGTGAGTGTAGTGTGTGTGTGTGTGTGTGCGTGTGTGTGTGTGTGTGTGTGTGTGTGTGTGTGTGTGTGTGTGTGTGTGTGTGTGTGTGTGTGTGTGTGTTTGTAAGGGGGTAAAGGTCGCCTCGTCTCGACACGTGCTCGGGAGGCGAGAACATTACGGCAGCTGGAATATCATCATGTACCTTTCAATGCCAGCCAGGCATCTGCGTTGTTTTTTACAGCGAATCATGAATTCAATAGACCCCACTCACACACACACACACACACACACACACACACACACACACACACACACACACATACAAAGTCCTAACACAATACATCACCTGATTGATGGCCATTCCTGAAAGAAGTGCCAGAACAAAACAAGACCCTCCACTCCAATTCCCTCCGAGGCGATGGGTTTTGTCGGCTGTCAGAATGAACAAGAAAAAAAAAAGCAAACAAGAAAAAAAAAAGAAACCGATTCCTGATTGGTTCTGGACCCAATGCGCACGACGGGATGGAATGGCGGGCGCACGCATTGAGGAACGGCGGCGAAACCGAAGGCTGCGTGACTTGGAGGAACGCCGCCTAAATGAGCCGTTGCCGGGTAAGAAGTATAAGATGGCGTCCGTCCCGACTGACGCGCGTGCCCGGGCGAGACTCCACGGTGAGGAGGAACGCGATTGGTCGAGCCGGGCGGTGAGATTAGAAGTTCAGGAGCCGCCTTTTTGTAATCTGAGAAGATCCCAGGGATTAGACGAGCCCGTCAGATTAGCTGCTTCGGATTGAGTTTCCTCCACCAGATGTTACCAGGGGGGACAGGGGGGTGGACACTCAAAGACATCTTCATAGGTGTCTTTGTTACGGTCACCATCACCTTCATCATCACCACCACCATCATCATCATCATCATCTTCAACATTGTTACCATCACCTTCATCATCACCATTATCATCCTCACCGCCACCATCATCATCATCCTATCACCTTCTTCATCATCATCATCATCAAAATCATCATCATCATCATCCCCACCACCATCACCATCATCATCTTCACCATCATCCTCCTCACCACCACCAACATCATAACCATCATCATCATCATTGTCATTGTAACCATCACCTTCTTCATCATCATCATCATCATCATTAAAATCGTAGCCATCACCTTCATCATCACCACCACAATCATCATTATCATCGTCATCACCTTCATCTTCACCACCATCTTCATTATCATGTTCATCATCATCAACATCATCACCACCATCCACATAGTCATTATCATTATCACCATCACTTTCATCATCTCCAACATCACCATCACAATCACTGTCATCTGCATCTTCATCCCCATTACCTCCATCATCATCTTCTCTGTCACCATAGTCAAGATTGTCTTCATCCTTGTCCATCACGCCCACCATCATGGTCACCATCTCCATCGTCATCTGCATCCTCATCTTCAGCAACATCATGCAGCATGTAGGAGACCGAGTTCCCATCTTCTGCCATGTTCCATTAGCGGGACCTTCTTCATCTCCATCCACCGCTTCCCGAACGCTCAGAGGGATCATCTGTGTGAGGAAGGTCGGGGGAACCCTAGGAACGTACGCCTGCATTAGCGCGTCTTGTTTGTCGCCGGGATCGGCGTTAGCTTTGACCTTTGACCCCGTTAAAAGCGACGGAGGCTTGTTTTTGTTTTGGCGAAAACGCCGTGTTCGACCTCCGTCAATCACCGTGGCGACGAAGGTCGGCGCCGACCTTGAGGTGACCTCCGGCGGTGATTGTTCCGTTCCATTATTTATTTTATTTTTCACTTCCCCTTTTCATCCGACTCGGTATTTCTGTCGGGGAAACACCACCGATGTTTACTTTTAATTACAACCAGTCGGCGGACAAACTTTAAAAAAACGGTGCGTTCGGCAATCGGGAATAAATGAGCGCACATTCAGCGCGTCACCCCCGGCAATAGCCTTGGCTTTATTTGGTTTCTTTTCTTTCAGTTATTATTCTTTCTGTATTTTAACAGAGAGAAAAGACTGATCTTCCCCTGAGATACCTGACCATCCTGGACCTGCATGAGATTCATTCATTCATTCATTAGTTCATTCATTCATTCACTCATTCATACATTCATCATTTACTCATTCATTCATTCATACATTCACTCATTCATATATTAATTCATTCATTCTTTTACTCATTCATTCACTCACTCACTCATTCATTCATTCATTCAATCATTCATCCATTCACCCTTTCATTCATTCATTCATTCATTCACATATTCACATATTCATTCATTCATTCTTTTACTCATTCATTCATTCACTCATTTATTCAATCATTCATTCACTCATTCATTCATTCATTCATTCATTCACTCATTCACATATTCATTCATTCATTCTTTTACTCATTCATTCATTCACTCATTTATTCAATCATTCATTCACTCATTCATTCATTCATTCACTCATTTACATATTCATTCATTCATCCATTTACTCATTCATACATTCACTCATCCATTCAGTTATTCACATATTCATTCATTCATCCATTCAATTACTCACATATTCATTCATTCATTTTTCTACTCATTCATTCATTCACTCATCCACCCATTCATTCATTCATTCATTCATTCATTCACTCATTCATCCATTCATTCATTTTCAATATCATGTCTTGACCTGGGCTGAACCTGTCAATCAAAGGCTCCTCATACATGGAGCAGCTTTTCACCCTCTCATTCTTCGAAGAACCTGCTGCTTATGGACTGAAGATCGAGAACGAGGGCAAAACCCAGTCAGGAGAACCTGGAAGGAACCCAGGCAGGAGAGAACATGGGGAGAAGCCAGGCGGTAGAACGTGGAGAGAACCCAGGAAGGAGAACCCGGAGAACTCATAGAGGGAATTCAGGTAAGCAAGGGGAGAACATTGAGGAACCCAGTCAAAAGAATATGGAGAACCCAGAGAGAGAATCAAGACGGGCAGGAGGAGAACATTAAGAGATCCTAACCAGGAGAACTTCAAGAGCCCATTGTAGAGAGCAAAGTCAAAGGACCAGCTAAGTGTTTTGGGACAGAAGATGGAAAACCTGGCGAGAACCCTGGCAGGAGAACACAGACAGAACGCCTGGTGAGATGCTGCCTGCGTAATCCTGATCTCCTCTCCGCCTCCTGGATAAAGTTCATCCACTGATCCAATCTGACATCCCATAATCTGTGGCTGAACATGAGCAGGTTACGCAACTCCACGCTGCGTCCGACCTTGACTGGGTGTTGGCAGGAGAACGTGACCTCCATCCTGGAGCGAGCTGCTCCTTTCTCAGAGCGAAGGACTTTCCACCGATTACCCATTAGCGGGTATTGATTTCCAATCGTGGATATTAACTCGCCGATCAACCAATCCCATGACCGCGCGGGTCGCTAATGACGACGGTTTCGGAAATCCTTCAGTATCCCCGGTGGACTTTCAGGGGTTTCAGTGGCAACACAGAGCTCCTGAGCAGGTGGACGTCGAAGGAGGGAAACTGGAAGATTGACAGCCGACCCGGTGATTGACAGCCGACCTGGTGATTGACAGCTGACCCTGTGATTGACAGGCGACCCGGTGATTGACAGCCGACCTGATGATTGACAGGCGACCCGTCCACGTCAAACCTCACCTCACAACGTTGCAGGCTGGGAATGGCTCAAAAAGCACCATCACACACACACACACACACACACACACACACACACACACACACACACACACACTCATTGACATGGTGTGAGAGCGTGTTTTTTTTTTAGTTTTTTCACATTTGGGCCTGCAGTGTGAGGCTGCTAACAATGAAGTATCCTCAGCTCTGTGAGGAAAACACACCCACACACACACACACACACATATACACACACACACTCACACACGCTTACACACACTCAGACACACACACATACACACACGCGCACACAAACACTCACAGCCGAGCGGCGCTTGTTCCAAAGCCTCTTTGTGAACAACATAAGGCAACAAATAATTAATATTTACTGTGAGGATCAGAGCCGAGTACATTTCTGTTTTCTAAAGAATACAATCTCCGGTTTGAAAAAGAAGGCGAGGAAAACCGAAGAGTAAATAACATCTGACACGGCTGGCAGTGACTGCAGGCAGAGCCCATCCCAGAATACTCGTCCAGCTTAAGATTTAATGCGGATCTTTGTTTTCCTGTGTAGAGAGCTGTGTTTTCCTCTCGAGTGCCGCGCCGTCCAGGTTTCCCTACCGCCGCCATCATTTCCCGCCGTCGCTGTTTTTCTACCTGCACATTCCTGGCTTTTGTCCCCTGAGGACCGTTCACTCCTGGCCGCTTATCCCTCTGAGAATGTTGCGTTAGCGCCGAAACACAAGTGGATGAGGGTTTCCTTTCGCGTGCTAATCCGGCACCGGCCAGTCGGATTGTCTCGTCGCGGCGGAAAGCTAGTGACTGGGTAGGTGGTGGGGGGTTGAACGCAAAAGCAAACGACGGAGAACGCACATTCCAGGTGATGAGTAAACATCAACAAGTACTCGAAGTAATCACCGGCGCCGCCAAAGACCTCTTGCTAGCTTCCCGGAGAAAACAAGCCGCCTCGCGCATTGACAGAAAGACGCAAACATAAATATGGATGTCATCAGCGTAGAAATATGCTAATGCATTTCCAGCTCTGATTGGCAAAATGAAACCCGGGGGAATGCGTTTGGGAAAAGGTAAAAACCTAAAAATTAAAAAGTAAAAAAAATCAAGGTATTTGTACCTCGAGTCTGAATGAGGGTTTCAGATGCAGTAGGAATACTGTTGGGGTGGGGGTGGGGGGGTTAGGAGAGGGGCAGGTGCCGCTGCTGCCAAAAAAATCAAAACATCATTTATATTTCAGGAGCTGGTGGCAGAAGTCATAAAGTTTCTTTTTTTTTTAACCTCTTTTCTGTGATAGTCGGCCCTAAAACTGCAACAACAAACCCTGAGGAGGAACCCCCCCCCCCCACGGACACAGGTAGCATCCGCCAATATATCCCAGAAAAGTTATAACTTGCAACGTGTCTGCTCAGCCACCGCTCCAAGTCAAAACTTATTAGAGAGAAAATGCTGGGCTAAGGCCGATGTGATCGAAAGGGAATCGTCCGGAGGGGAAGTTTCATCCCCTCGTGGTGACGAAGGACGGGCGGTTTGGTTTTGCTCCGGCTTGCTTTTTAATTCGACCCCCTCCCGAGGTGACGAAAACACAAAATCCTAAAAAACAAAAACAATCAAACAAAACTCGCCGAGTCTTACAGAATGGCTACTTCCTGGTGCCCCCACTCCCCCACCCCTTGACCCCTACCTGTTGGTACATTCCAGATCGTAAACCGAAAAGGTGATGGACTTTTAATAGCTGTTCGGTTCCGATTCCCTCCCAGGAAAAAAGCCCCTTTTGTCGACTCGAACAACGGCTTTTAGAAGTTGGAATTTGGAATTTGATTCCAGGAAGTCACCTCCTCCAGAGGATTTTTTAGTTCCAGCAAAAGTTTCCAAGGTGCGAAAGACGCTACTGCTTCCCTGGGTTACAGTGAAAAGGCGGGGCCAAGGAAATCCAGACGGACAGCAATGTGTCAGAAAAAAACTAAACAAACGAAAAACAAGAAGCATCTATGATTAGCAACAGGCTGCAAGCGCTAATTCAATCACCAATATGAGTTATTGATCCTGTTATTGTTACTGTGCGGGCGAAACGTTGTTATGCTATTTAGCGTTGTTTCTTTGTTGTTTGTATTTACCCGTTACTTTACCGTTTCCATCCTGGCACAAATTCAATCGATCCGCTGACGACACTTGAAATTGAGATCACGCCAGAGAACAACGATTAAGACGAAAAAAATAGAGGACAATTATATTCCAGTATCTTTGTCCATTTGTTTGTTTTGCTGTGGTACGGAGTGATGAAAGGTGTGTGTGTGTGTGTGTGTGTGTGTGTGTGTGTGGGCAGGGAGTGCGAATAGAATGAATAATGACAGTGCAGGTCGTCCCCGGCGATGACCACCGTCTCAACATGATTATCATTTAGAGTGATATATTTATCCAGATGCAGGCGGGGGGAGCCAGGGGGCAAGACATGTATGTCCAAACCGAGGTCGGGGGGCCGAAGCGTTACCCACGAAAAATGAATTTGTACAAAGCAACCCGGTGCTGTGTGCCTGGAGGTGTTTTCTCAGCATGAACCGCATGGTCCCTGAATGCATCACGCCGAATCTTACTGTTTTGTAAACCGTGTCCCAGCTTCGCACTGGATTCTATCATGGTCTCCATGTTTCCTTGTTTGTCAACTTGCAACCAGAAGGTTTCCTCCCACAGTCCAAAAGCATGGAGACATTGGAGATGCTAAATTGTCCAGACGTGTGAATAAGAGGGTGAGTGATCTATGTATCTTTTTATTATTATTGTTGCGCTGCTGTGTCAAATGAATCTTCCCGATGGGGATCAATAAAGTATTATTATCTTGTCTATATGGCCTGTGAATGAACAAGTGACTGATTTTATTCCTCTATATGACATATAAATGAACGAGTGAACAGTCGTATGCCTCTATATGATATGTGAATGAGAGGGTTAATTGTTGTTTTTCTTTATATGACATGAATGAACAAGTGAATGGTTGTCTGACTTGTGTCAGTCACTTGTATGACTTGTGAGTGAATGAATGAATGGTTGTTTTTCTCTCTAAGATGTGTGAATGTACAAGTGAATGATTTTCAACTATGCGACCTGTGAATGAATGAGTGAATGGCTTTTTGCCTCTATCTGACCTGTGAATGAATGAGTGAATCGTTTCATGCCTCTTTTTGACATAGGAATGAGAGAGTTAATGGTTGTTTTTCTCTATAGGGTGTGAATGAACAAGTAAATAGTTTTATGCGTCTGTGACCTGTGGACGAATGAGTGAATACCTGTTTTTCTCTATATGACCTGTGAATGAACGAGTGAATAATTTAATGTATCTCTATGACCAGTGAATGACTGAGTGAATGGCTTTATGCCTGTATATGACCAGTGAATGAGAGGGTGAATGGTTGTTTTTCTATATAGGAAGTGAATGAACAAGCTAATTGTTGTATTGTTCTATTTATTCCTCAATACGATATGGTTGTCTTTTGAATGAGAGGGTGAACTGTGTCTCTGCTCGGCTGTGTGATTGACAGGTGACCCCAGGCTCACAGGCAAATCGTCACGGCGACCGGGCACAATGGGCTCCAGCTGCAGCCAAGTCGTGCCGGCGGTTCGGCTCTTTATGTCCGCGGTCGTAAAGTCTCTTGTATTAATCAGCATGTGGCTCCGCCCCCTGGCCTGGATTGGACGCGGTGGCCAGAACCTCTGGACCTTCTCATCCCGGGGTTTCGGGGTCGGATGGAGAGCCCGGCCCTGCGGTTTCCCGCGGACCGAGGAGTAGAACGCGGCACTCAATTAAATATTTCGCCGTGACCCCGGTGCCCCGCGATAATTGGGTGGGTAATGCTGCCGTCGCCATGGTTACTTCTTGCAGATAATCAGACCGCCCCCCCACCTTCGCCGTGCCTTCTCGTTCTCCAGCAGCGATGGAAAAATAATCACCGCCCCCCCCCAAACAAAAAAGTCCGGGTCTGTTAATTTTCCAACAACATCTACATTTTAATTGCCACGCTTTAACCGCAGCGGAAAACAAACGGAAAAAGACGTGGTGTAAAATGGGTTTATGTGACAGGTGGGTTCTGGGTGGGTTCTGTCACCTTCTCGTCAGGCCATGCTCTCATGCCTTGTTTCTCTCCATCTTCTCCTGGTTACTTCTCCTGGTTTGGTTCTGTCCATGTTCCCCTGCCTGGGTTCTCACCCCCATCTAGGTTATCTCCATGTTCTCATGTCTGGAGTCTCCATGTTCTCCTGGTTTGGTCCTCTCCAAATTTTATATCTCCCTTTCACCATCTAAAAACAGTCAGTGTGTTCGTTGATCAGGGTTCCCTCTATGAGGGTTCTCCATCTTCTCCTGCCTGGGCTCTCCAGGTTCTCCTGCCTGGGTTATCCAGTTTCTCCTGCCTGGGTTCTTCAGGTTCTCTGTTATAGGTCCAAAGCTACTCAGTAGGTTAATTGACTAATGAATTATCCAAAGGTGTGAATGAGAGGGTGAACGGTTGGACGTTTCCATGTCATTGACAGGTGACCTGTCCATGTTAAGCCCCGCCCCCTCTGCGGAGTCAGCTGTGATTGGCTCCGCCCGCAATGAAAAAAAAAAAATCAGCGCGGAAAATAAATGTCCAGGATAATTTGATTAATCCATACCAAGGGCGGAAACAACAATTTTTCAAATACCACTAACGAGATAATCATGAATATTGTAATTACTTTATGGAAAATGTCGGGGAGCTATCCTGAGCCACCGTGGACGGACTAAAAATCTACCATTTGAATAATATTCAGATTGCAGAGGAATAAACAAACCGAAAAATAATAACTTAAAGCCGATACCTGAGAATTTGTGTATTTCTTTTCTGGTATTTTGTAATTAAAAAACATTGGCGGTCATAATTCATCACAAATATAATATGTAACTTATCAAATAATTGCGGTGTTTTTCAAACTGTGTACTCGAGGGAGGCCGGGGGGCCGAGAGTTCGGAAATACTTTTCGAAAACGGTGAAGTATTTGTTGGGAGTTTAAATGTCCGATACAATCGGGGCTTGAAATACCCTTCAGTCGTAACTAATAGTAATATTTGTAGTCGCAGTACTAAGGACAGCGGTTGCTGCGGTAGCAGGAAAAGTAATTGCAATAGTAGTTCTGACAGAGGTAGTAGCATTTATCATTGTAGTGTTAGGAGTAGTAGTGGTAGTAGAAGTAGTAGAAGTAATATCACAAAGTTAGTTCTCGTCGCAGCAGTGGTCATAGTAGTAGTAGTTGAAGTGGAAGGAGTACTGATGCTAGTACGAGCAGGAGAAGAAGTAATGCCATGTTAGTCGCGCCAATGGTAGTAGCAGTTGTATTGGGAGGAGTTGCGGTGGTGGTGGAAGTGTAAATAGTGCTGGTTGTGATAGTAGTTTTAGAGGTAACGGTTGTTGTGGTGGGGTAAGTAGAAGTGAAAGCAGTATTGATGATAGCAGTATTAGCAGTGGTAGGCATGTTAGTAGTTGAAGGAGTAGCAATTATAGTGATAGTTCTTGCATAGTAGTAGTAGTAGTAGTAGCGCTTGGAATTCTAGTGCTAATAACAGTAGGAGTGGTAATCGTGGTAGTAGCAGTAGTACAAGTTATAGTGAAAATGCTAGCACCAGAGGTAGTAATTGGACTGGTAGTAACTGTAGCAGAAGTAGTAGGCATAGTAGAATTAGTTGTTGTGGTAGTAGTAGCGGCAGTGGTAGTACTAGAGGTAGTAGTATTAGTTGTTGTGGTAGCAGTACCAGCAGTGGTAGTATTAGGAGTAGTAGTATTAGTTGTTGTGGTAGTAGTAGCAGCAATGGTAATAGCAGGGGTTATGATGGCAGTTGTGCTAGTAATATACGCAGTACTGGCATTGTAGTGCCAGTATTAGTAGTGGTGGTGCTGGTGATGCTAAGTGAAGTAGAGCTGGTAGAGGTAGTATTTCGCTATTATCTAATTTAATGTAATTATATTTAATTTCGCTTCATTTGACTTTATTTCCTTGAATTTAGTGAAATGCATTTTAATTTACTTTTAATTTCAATTTTAATTTCAATTTATTTCTTTTTTCAATTTATTTCATTTCCATCCAGTCCTGCCCTGCTGTTCCCTGAATAGTGCTGGATTTCTCTGCACTAAATCTATTCCCTTGTGAAACTAGATTTCATTGACTTCAGTTTCAGTTCATTTATTCATTCATTCATTGCAGCCCAAAATCTGACTCCAGATCACATGAAAACATGTAGACCGGGTTGGAGTTAAATTGAAACAAAACGTGACATTGC
>CAAKHD010002351.1:13017-26228 GCA_901007705.1 Fistularia tabacaria
GGAGTGTGGTTGGGAGAGGCGGAGGGCGGCGGGGGGCGGGGGGGGGGGGGGGGGGGGGGGGGGGGGGGGGGGGGGGGGGGGGGGGGGGGGGCATCAGAAGGGGTCACTGCATATTAAAGGGAAGTGGGTGTTTGGTCGGAGCCGGCAGGTGTCACTTCTTTCCGTGACATCAGCGACCTGCATAAATCCAAAAGTGCAGGGGGTGGAGGGGGTGGGAGGTGTTGGATACACACCCAGGGGGTCGTGGGGGTGAATATCAGCTCCTCTGCCGCAGAACGGAAAAACCTTCATCAGTGCCGGCGGCACAATTTCACGCCAGGCAGCTCGGAACGTTGACTATTAGCTCGGCGGCTACAATTAAAAGCATTTCATCAGATAAGGCCTCCTTCGCCGGGACGCGCCCGCTGACGACGCCGGCCCCTAAATAGAACACGGAACATGGCCTTGGGCGGGAGGCGCTGCCGCCGAGGCTCCTGGTGCCCGAGCCTTCCAGACACACCAGTTTACAGAGGAGTTCAGGGGTCGGGCTGGGTTCTAGAACAGCAGGTTCTGGATGGCGAATGGAGAACAAGCTATTATTATCTAATAGATAATAATAACGATATCAAAAATGTGAAAAACTAATTTTTGAGAGTTAATTCTCGAAAAATCCATATTTGAATTGTATCCTTTAATACTTTATTATATTTCTAATTATTTTACAAAATAAATCAAAATATCCCCTTATGTGTTTATTTTATTTTTTCCCGTCCTAATGTTTTTGTTCGCAAGTGTCACTGTCATCCTGCCCGTCGTCTATAAAGTTTCCCATCATGTTTCATTTCCTGCCGGATGCGGAAATAAAACCAGGGCACGAGCGATCGCCGCTGTTACCGCAAACAACGTGATTGAGGATCGAAATGTCGCGATAACGCCGGAGAGAGCCACGACCCCGTCGCTGCTCTCACTGCGTCGTGGAGTCCGGGTCACCTGCGGCGGCAGGTCGGTGCGCCGCGCCGTTGAGACGTCCTCTGGCGCCCCCTGGTGGTGGATGGACGTCAGTGGCGTGGAAGCGGGAGCCGCCAGACCGTCATTGACAAGCTGTGAAAATAATTACAGTGCTTTGGTTTTATGAGTTTAATATTAATACTTGATATTCCACTCCAAATCTGCAAAGCTGTGACGGGTCTGAGAAGCGGGGAGCGGCCGTAGAGGGGCGCCAAAGTGACACGC
This sequence comes from Fistularia tabacaria, assembly GCA_901007705.1. Classification (NCBI taxonomy): domain Eukaryota; kingdom Metazoa; phylum Chordata; class Actinopteri; order Syngnathiformes; family Fistulariidae; genus Fistularia; species Fistularia tabacaria. The sequence goes on from CAAKHD010002351.1 coordinate 14,230, forward strand.
AGTAAAGTACAAAGTACAGTGGAATCTTGTCTTACGTGTTAAATTTGTTCCGTGACCGAGCTCGTTACTCAATCTGCTCGTATATCAAATTGAATTTCCCCATTAAAACTAAATTGAAACGTTATGAATTTGTTCCTGCCCATCGGTTTTGTTGTTTTTAAATAAGAAAAATGTATTTCATAAATAGCAAATAATACATTCAAAAATATCAATATAATAATAGAAGAGAATGTCAAGAAATATATTGGTTTTATTAAACTTATTAACCTTGGGAATCAGATGAAGACTTTTTCATTCAGTGCTCTGTTAACTAAACTTACTTGCTACTCACTCAATGCTACAATGTATTGGTAAATGTCCAATATGCTACACTTTATTGCGAAACCAAACTTAGTGACCAAGTAAATGCCGGTCTTCTTTCTAAAATTATCAAACCATCTCCAACCGACTTTGAATGACTCTTCCAATGCCTCATCTATCGTGTGCCTTCATGCAGATGATGCTCGGTGGTCACGGTATCCCACCAACAACTCCATCTCTTCATGGACAAGTCAACTACACACGAACCTCGATCATGTCTTTAGGTGATTGATACTGGGCTGTCTAGTGGCAGATGGCCAGTTTTACACCAGGACAGCGCCGAGTCAAACGCTCATCCCACTCGTAACTCGGACCTCGGCTCGTATCACAAAGCAAAAAAGCGACCGAGAGACAGCTCGTATCTCGTAAAATTCACAAGTTGATACACTCGTAAGTCAAGGTCGCACTGTAGATGTTGTCCTCTAATTTGCTCTCTATCTGAGGTGGAGGGCCCCCTATGGGGCGTCCAGATTCCAGATTCCAGATTCAAAGTGCTTATTGTCATGTGTGGAAACGTGTTTCCCTGTACAATGAAATTCTTCCTTTGCTGTCCGCAGTGCATGTATTGATAATAAATAATGGTTGTGATAAACATACAATTATAATCTATTAACGGTGGAGGGATATGAAAAAGAAAGTGCAGAAGAATGTAAACATATGCAGAGATGTAAACATTAATATAAATATGAACAGTGTTGGTCGTGCAGATAAAGCATGAGTGCAGTTTGGTGTGCAACCCACAAAGTGCGGGTGCAAGGATGAGTGCAGTTTAAATGGACAAGAGTTACATGAATGGACAACAGTTACATGTATCCTGTACAGTCAACAGGAATGCTAAGCTAATGCACAGCATTGCATTCGCTTGAATATTCAGTCACTCACCTCTTATCCTGGCTGGAGCCAATCACAGCAGACACTAGGACGAGAGGCGGGGTTTGTCAATCAAGAATCAAGACTTTTGACCACGCACTAATTCACAAGGAGACTCCACAGAGAGAACACAGGTAGGAGAACATGGAGAGAGCTCAGGTAGGAGAACATGGAGAGAGCTCAGGTAGGAGAACAGAACTTCCACAGATAGAACCCAGGTAGAATAACAGGGAACCTCCAGAGAACTGAGGCAGGAGAACGTGGGAGAATCCACAGAGAGAACCCAGGGAACACAAGGAATCTCCATGCTGAGGTGGTGTTCCAAGCGCTGATCCACCCTGACACCAGAGATTCTTCTTCTTCTTGGAGAACCCCCCTGACGTGGCAGCTGTGTCGAGGTTCTCCTTGGGAGGGAGGAGGCGTCCAATTGACAGGAACCCAGAGAACAGCCAGAACCGTGTTTCTTCAGAAGCCTCGGTTTGGATACAAAGCTCTGTAGGGAAAACACCGAAACCTTCTCAGAGGTTCAAGAGAGGGTCAGAATTCATATTCCTCTAGACAAAGTCCAGAGAACCCAGAACAACAGAACACATAGGGGGCTATGAAGGAGCTATTTTACTTTGCATACTTGGAAAAAACATCTGCTGGCAGTGCTCCTTCACGTACTTTATGTATCAAGATTATTTACTAAACTATACAAAGAACTTTGTGCTCCTCAAAGTCTGCCGGTGCTTCTCGGTCGCTGAGGTGGAGCTCTTCCTCTGTGTAGGAGCCGCTCCTCTTCGGGTCAGGCGGCGTTCCAGTTCTTCAGGATCTTCTCGGCGGCGTCCAGAGTGCTGTCTTGCTGTTTGGGAGGAAAGAGAGGACAAAATGTCACGTCGGTCCGAGGCTCTTCGGCTGCTTCAGAAGATCACTCACTTGTTTCCTCACCTTGATGAAGCACAGACGGATGTACTTCTCGAAGTGCTTCTTGGACTCGTCCCCCACGAACGCAGACACGGGGATGGCGGCCAGTTTCTGCGTGAAATACGCCGCAGTCGGCGGGAGGCGTTAAAAAAACGAGGACGCCTTGAAAGCGTTTGGAGAACGGGTGCGGTAGACATGGAAGAACCTCCGCCGATTTACCTTTTCTTGGATCATCCAGTTGATGAACTTGTAGTCGTAGGCCTGGTCATCGTCCACGTGAGACAGGTCCTGATCTGCAACCCACACACAGCGTTCAGCCCTCATGCTCTCCAGGACGGCCTTTGAAACGGTTCCCCGAGGAGGCCGAGAAAGTCAGGGCTCTACTACTCATTACACAGATCGATTGGCTACCAGTGATCAATCTCTTATAGAGCGTATCTCTTATAGAGCGCCAGGGGTGGGGGGGGGGGGGGGGGCAGAGCCAATCACAGCTGACACCGGGGCAAGAGGCGGGGTTTAATCTGAATGGCCGGCTGTCAATCAGTTTAGTCTTCCGTGAACTTGAGCTGAACTTTATGGACCGAGGAGGGAAAACGGAGAACCTGGAGAACTCAGGAAGGAGAACGAGGAGGTTTTTCCACAAGGCTGGAGATAACCTGAGGTTTCATCTTCATCTCCTCTTCCTCATCTCGGAGCGGAGGGTTGTTCCAAAGGTTTATCAAAGGTTATTTCAGAATGCTGAGCTGTATCCTGGCCATTGATCCGCTAGATAAGATCATTCACATAGGGATATTGGTAATATTCCCAGATCAGACCCATGTTCTATTTTTTATTGCAATTAATGATTCTGAAATGTAGAATACCCACACAAACACACGCACACACATACATTTTTCTAAGTAAAACTAGTCCTGAACAACCCGTGTGGGTTAAACCACTTGTGGGGATGGTGGGGAGTGATGAGATTTCTTAGAATGCCTCAATACCTTATTGCCCCGTTCTCAAATATGACCAATAGCAAAACAAAACCTCAAAAAACATTATCAGTACTTAATCAATGCTTCACGTAACTTCCTATACCTTATCAAAATATTATTTTACCTTCACATATCAGCACCTAACTTTCCAGTGTGACAGCTCGCCTCTCCCCGCTGGTCTAAGCCCCGCCCCCCTGTGTGACATCACGGCTCTCGCCGCCTGGAACCCAGGCGGGTCGCAGCAGGCTGTTGGCTCCTGGCTTGTCCGACAGGGGAGTTTTTTTTCCCTTTTTTTTTTTTTCCAGGAAAGTGTTGAAGCAGATTTCAGGCAAGTACAGAATCGAGCAAAGCGTGGCGAACTCACTGAGTGAGGAGACGTCTGCCAGCATGAAGTAGCCCCCCTCGGGGACGACCGGCGACATCCCCGCCTCCCGCAAGAAGACCGCCATGCGGTCCCTCTTCTCCTCCAGCTCCTGCGCCAGGGAGGAGAAGTAGCATTCGGGCTGACCCATCAGGTCGTAGTTGAGGGACATACCCTGAGCGATGGCCTCCTAAGAGCACACGGAGGGAACACCCGGGTGTTGGAGTGGAACGTTCCGGCCGAGGGGAGGATGAGCGCGGGAAGTGGGACGTACCTGTAAAGGTGTGGGACAGGTGTATAGGGTGTTCTGCATGACAGTCTGGAGGTGCTTTATCAGGTGCTCCGGCCCAATGGACCAGCCCAGCTGGGGGGGGGGAACGGCGATCAGTGCCTGACATCCTCCACGACACGGCGGTCGCTAAGAGGAGTTACGGCTCACCTTCCAGCCGGTGACGCTGAAGGTCTTCCCAGCGCTGCCGATGGTGATGGTTCGGTCCCACATTCCAGGCAGAGTGGCTGCGGAGGCAAGGGGGACAGAGGAGTTAATCCTGGGTGGATTAAAGCACACAGGATGAGTTTAATCTGTTTCTTTCACTTTGGTGTTATATAATTGTTCATTAGTATATTAACTCGTGACATAAACACGCAGCTCCCCATGCGTAACATTAAACAAAGCACGGTAAAAGGCAGAATTTAAAAAGAAAAAGTCAATAAACAAAAATTGCTTATGATGTCTGCTTTCAGACATCGCAACCAAATGAAAAAACAGGATGTTATTCTGAATAATTTCAGATTCAAGAGCACCGAAGGAAGCGGCGTCTACAAGGGAGCTGCGCCCAAACCCTGAGCAGGAGCTGCTCACACCGCTACCCTCAGTCCGGAGCTACAGAAGTATGGAATCACAAACTTTTCTTGTACGGTCAGATCAATTTGCATTTTGCGCAGGTGAACCTTCCTGTTCTTGAGGTATCTCCACACACGTGATGTGTGTCTGTCATTTTCTGGTGTTTCCTCGGGCCGATCACCTGCTGCATCCTCTGCTGCCATGTCTGGACTTGTTGCGGTCTCTGACCTGGTCTCGAGTAACATTACTGCCCTTTTTCATCAAGTCACTATGACACCCCCCCCCCACACACACACACACAAATATTCTTATTAATATAATTAGTACCTATCTTCAGGTGTTGGCGCCCCCTGTAGACCAGCCACTCATAGACCTCGTCACTGAAACAGAGCGTGTCGTGTTTGATGCAGAGGTCAGCGATCATCTGCAGCTCCTCCCTGGTGAAGACCTGCAGGGGGCAGCACAGAGGTGAGAACGCCACGTCGGCGCCGCACGTTCACCGACCTTTTACCGGCGTACCTTCCCTATGGGGTTGTTGGGCGTGTTGATGATGATGGCCTTCGTCCTGGCATTGAATTTCCCGGAAAGCTCCTCCGGGTCCAGGAACCAGTCGGCGCTGGTGACGGTGTCTTTGCCTGCTTTCTGCGGTGGCACAAAACAAAGCTAACAAGCCCGTGGCGCAGCGGGGACCGAAGCGAACGGTGCGGCGGCGTTAGCGGCTTACAAGGCGCAGGGGGATCAGCACAGGCTTGGCGCCTGCCATCCGCACCATGGGCACATAGCAGTCGAAGAAGGGTTCAATGATGATGACCTGTGGCCGGGGGGAGATCACCCACTGAGCATGTGTCGTGGCGTTAGCGAGGCGGGCGGCGGCGGGGGGGCTGCTCACCTCGTCGCCCTCCTCCACCAGGCCCTGCATGGTGCTGAACAGGGAGCCATAGCCGCCCACGGTGACCAGGATCTCCGTGAGGGGGTGGATCTCCCGGCCGCACACCCGCCCGTACACCTTTGCCAGCGCCTTGACCAACGAGGGGTGACCCTGGCACACAACACGAGCCTGAGTACTGCCTCCATCGGGCCAGGGAGGCTATTGCAAGTACTTTTACGAAAATGGGGTTCAAGTTTTGCTCCCCACTGGCTCCCTCAGTCTCCTCTGCCAGTATTTTGACCCCCCTCCTTCTAAATCGAAGAAGATTTCCTGCCAATTTCCACTTCAATTCCCGCTGATGACTCGGACTTACTGACTGGAAAAGAAGGGTCGAAAGCAAAGAAAGTACAGATCCCTGGTTTCGCTACAACGGGAGGTAAAAGCATCTCAAATGGTAATTAGTGTACGTGTGTGTGTGAATATTTATTTATGCTGTCTGAGCCCTATTTCTGGTGAGTACTCTTTCTGCACTGTATGTACAGTATGTAGTACTTCAGAGGATAGGCTTAGGTGGGGAGAACCCGCGGGGGCTTACAAATCCTCGGGTGTACTGGTTCATCCGGTCCACCGCTGCCGCCTTGGCCAAGGCCTCCTTGACGTAGGAGGGCGGGGGGATGTCCGGGAAACCCTGGCCCAGGTTAACGATGGAGGGGTCCGCCGCCACCGACGAGAACGCCACCCTGGATTCACAGCGGGGAGAACCGAGCTGAGCATGAGACACCGCCCTCTGCAGGTGATAGGTATAACTGTCTGGACCACTGTATGCGATTGTGAAACTGAATGTGTGCTCCACTGAGTTGTCGTCCACACACCCCTCACACGCACCCCCCGTCTAGGAAACCATCTAACACGCTTTGGTTTCTGCTGACGTCCCTACATTTCACAACCGGAGCAGAGAGATCCTGAATTAGATTGGACGCCACGTCTCTGGGGTCTTTCAGGAAGTCGGAGAACAAACTTATCCCCACAACAAATAATGCGGTCCCACTTTTTCAGGATATTCTCAAGAAAGACGTGGCAGCTACAACAGAGAGGGGCGAGAGCACCCAAAACTGATAAGTTCCTCCTCCTGGGTGAAGGCCCATCTGCATGAGGGCCTCAGCTCCAGCTTATATTTGGGACCGACTCCCAACACAAAAAACCTCCACAAAAGCATGTAGAGTTACGTCACTACATTTGGGAAATATGAGAATCTCAAGGTTGCAAATTTATTAAAAATAATCAAAACCTGTTGTCGATTGATATGATCAGAAACGCATAAAGTTCTAGATGTTCCCAGGAGTTCGGACATAAAAAGCACAAGAGCGTATTTTTTAAAATGTCTGTCTGGATAAGATTTTCTGAGCTTTCTCTCTGCTCCCCCACGTGTTCCCCAGGCCTGCTACAAACTGCTCCGCTCTACTCCAGCTGGAGAACAGGAAACAACTACAAACGGATTCCCCTCGGGATGCTGGCGATAAGAGTGAAGAACTCTTACCAGACATTCTTGTCCAGGCCCTCTATTCTTTTGGTGTGTGTGTGTCGGGATGCCATCGTTCGCTGAAACAGCAGACCAGAGAGTGAACATGAGCCGATGGAGTACAAACCACTCGGGGGCTCGTAGGAATGAAAACCGTCTGTTAGGGAGCGGGGAGAGCCAAATCCGCCTGGGGCGTGCTTACAAACACAGCCGGACTTTGATCAGGGGTTTGTTTAGCGTAGCTGTCAAACCGTGCAGAGCTGTGATGCAGGAGGGAGCCCTCGCAGCCGCCGCTCACGCTCAGCTGAACCCGCAACGGCTCGGAGGAGCAAAAGTGAATGTGGGTTTCGGAGGCGGACTCACCTGTGAGGTGCATATACTTCTCCTGCACGTTATATTGGCTGGGCATGCAAACGCTGCGCGGTGCAGGAGCCGTCGCACTGTGCTCATGCTGTAGACAGAGAGAAGGGAGAGCTGGGAAAACTGATTTGGTCGACCAGCCTCTCCTGTGTTTCTGCACTGCAGCCCGGCGGATCTTCAATCTGCAGTGGGAGAGCGCCAACATCAGGAGCGTCCGCTCTCACACCTGTCAACTATACGAGGAGCACATATTTTCCCACATCCTTCCATGATGTGGATAAATGATGGAGCTGAGGTCATCATTTCTCAATGACCACTGTGGAATGACTGACATAAATGAACATCATCGTACTTTGTTTTTATCTTCTTCGAGGGATTCAATTAATCTTATTAGATGGAAGAGTTGTGAAGGGAATGGAAGAAGTACCTACAATTTACAATCACATATTTTTTGTAAACACATAATGAAAGAATTATGAATTCACACTTGACTGAGTTTTACTCATTTATTTCTGACCCAAAGGATTGTAATAGAAGCACAAAACCAGATTGTAGCCAACAGCCCGTACATTAATTAGATCTCTGTATTAATAATACACAGAAAAATCTTTATTTCTGATTTAATTTTGGAGTGAACACAGGCATGCATGTGCCCACACGAACACAATGAATCTAGTATATTCCACTAGCGTTTACCCTGCTGTGACACGCCCTGTTCCACGCTGCTGTCTTTTCTCCAGTTATTTGGGAGGATTCATCCCAGTTTTTCTGTAGATTGTTGTAAAGGTCAGCTCTGGTAAACACGGTCATCCCCACACCGGTGTGTGGAGCGTGGATGGGGGGTTGGGGGGGGGGGGTCACCTTCCATGCTCCGCCAGCAGGTGTCGCCGTGGAGCGCCAGTGTCCGACCGAGGGTATGAGGGACCTGACAGAATGAGCCCTTGACAGAATGCGACGGGGAAACCGGGTCAACAAAGATGTCTGCGGGTATAAAATGTCCCGAACAAACCGAAACACGGATCATAGTGGCGGCGCCCGGCCCGTATATCCGCCTGAACAGCATCGACGTCTGGCCGCCGTCAGCCGCCAGCTTCGCCGGTCAGAGCCCCGGAGCCCCGGAGCGACAACAGCGAGCGTTAACACTTGCTTGCTAGCTTTAACAACCTTGGGGTGGCACGCGCGCGCGTGCATGCTGATACGTCAAGTCAGTTTTTCCTCTGTCCGAAACGCGACGACTAAATCCGCGATTTTTGCAGTCCCTCTTTCTTTTTTTCCCTTCTTTTTAACGGAAAACGTACCGGTTGCTGTGACGGCGGCAAGACGGTCGGTTTCAGCGGACTCACTTCTAACGCGCCGCGCGGGTGAAACGGAGCTCGTCCGGTTAAAACACATCTGCGCCGGCCACGAGATGGGAGCGTCCACATGAGGGGGGTGGGGGCTGCCCGTTCGGGAATTAAACATTCCGCAGGCATTGCCTGCAGGTAAGACGATTATCGGATCTTTGTCCGACTGACATAATTACACAGATTTAGAAGTTAAATCTAACCCTCATCTTATTTTTGTTGATATTAAATGTAACAAACTTCCCCGAAGCCCCCCCTCCGCGTCCCGCTCACTTTGGCCCGTACCACTCCACACGCATGGACGGCTGAGGCAGTGGAGACTACAAGACTGTTGACGGTCAAAAATCAATGCAAAATCAATGCAAAATCAATCAAACATCAATAATTATCTAAACCATCAACTTCCAGTGCTTTGTTTAATAAAGACGGGGTTGGATGTAGCCCAGAGAACAAGAAACGCGCAAGTAGAAACAAAACATATTTATGATTTACAACATGGTTGCTCAGATTATACATTTATAACATACAGGAATAGTGAATTGCTACCTCTAGCCACCATGAAGGCCATTAATACATGTATATATATATATATATATATATATATATATATATATATATATATATATATATATATATATGTATGTGTGTGTGTGTGTGTGTGTGTGTATATATTGTAGCAAGCTGGGGTTTATTCCAGCAAACCAACAGACAGAGAAAACTCAAGGGCCGCATTTTCTGGACGGCAACAGTTACCCAAAGGGTCCACCCCCCATTATGACAACGAAGGGTGCAGGTTAGCGTAACACAACAGCAACAACATTGTACAAATATTCACATGACAGAGTTCTCAACCCCAAAACCATGACAGACTCCCAAAGGTCCTTGTAGCTGCAAGGGATTATGGGTTTCCGCTGGCAAATTCTGACATTCTGGTGGTGCTGTGGTTAGTGCTTCGGCAAAACGGACCTTCGTTCTGTTCTGACAGGGGATCTTTTTGTGTGGTGTCTCCATGTTCTCCTCGTGTCTGAGGGTTCTCGGTTCTCCAAAAACAAACCAAAGATTAATTGGAGACCCCAAATTACCTAAACAGGTAGATGAGAATGTGAGTGGTTGACTGGCAGCCGGTCCTTTGTGAACCCCTCCTCTCGGCCAATGACAGCGGGATCAGCTCCAGCACCCTGCAACCCTGAGTGCAGGAGCAGCAGTTAAGGCAATGAATAAATGAATGAATGAATCCTGACCTCTGTATTTCTCCATCGGCACTCTCAAAGTAGCTCTCCTCCTCAGCACCAAACCACACTGATGCTTTCAAAGTGTGACCACTTCTCTTGACATAGCTTTCCAGTACTCCTACCCAGAGCTTCGGCGTGTTGCTCATCAGCTTCATACCCCTGTACTTGTTGCAGCTCAGGACATCATCCTTCCATCCATCAGCCACCTCTCCAGACATTTGCGTCCACTCCACCGGTACATCCTCGGGAACCAATGCCTTTCCATTCTTCATCCGCTTCAAACCTGCTCTGATAAATCAGAATGATAGCAGCAATAAAAAAAAGACACATAACTCCTATGTCCAAGAGCAGTAGGGGAGATGAATTGACAATTAGATTCAGAATATTTGTCAGAAGGCTTTGGTTTACCACCCCAAACTCCCAGTTTTGATGGCTTCTCTCACCGAGTCATGCACTTGTTACACACTGTAGCCAACAGCCGCGACGCAAGCCTGTGGAGATCCAGCACAGCAGAAGAAGAGGTTTTCACCTCAGCAACCTTTGCTTATTATTTATTGACCATTTGCAAACATGAATGTCATTTTATTCGTTCACCTGTCCACTGGGAGGCTGACGGAGGGCACGAGTCACTCGTTCATTGCCAAAACATTCTCACTTGCCTTGGTTTTATTATGAATTCTTCGTCACAGTTTGGAGCAAACTTCCCCTTCGAACACTGATGTTGCCATGGTGACCACCAAACCCAGAACCTGACTTGCAGGGTTTTGAAAATCAGGTCGCCCGTGACCACTTCCTCTCCAGGTCATGGTTTACCTTTAGAGATGAGGAGCAGGACTGTACCATCCCTGAAGAATGGGGTTTGGGTTCTGAAAATGCAAATCTCTGTGTTTTTATATAACTTTATTGAGAATGTTTAGTCCCAGAATGGTTTTACATTTTAATCGCTGTTCCGAGGAGCGTGTCTCAGTCCAGGTTTACATGGGAGTCACAGAGTGACGCCCTAGTGGTTGTCACTGGAAATGCATCAACATTTTCCTGGAAGGGGTGAAAATAACAATAATTCAAGTTCAGCTTTTTTTTCCCATCTCAAAGCGAAAACAAACCTTAATCCATCACGAGACGGAAAAGCAACTCATTATCTCGACAGCACTGCACTTCCTGCGAAGGATTTCATGAACCCCCTGCACGCATGTGTGTGTGTGTTTGTAATAATTCCCTGCCCAGAACAAAGATGATCTGCTCTGAGTCTGGAAACCCTGCGGTCCGAACGATGCTGGTAAATTATTTGATTCAATTTAGGGATTAAAAATAAAAAACAATCTGTATTCAGAGTCATGGCCTCAGACCATTCAAAGCTGCAATGTGGGTGGATATCTGGGTTCTATCTTTGGGTTCCCTTCATGTTCTCTGTCCTCCTCCCACTGTCCAAACACACTGGACTCATTGAAGACTCATAATCGTCTGCAGGTGTGAATGAGAGAGCGCCTGGCTGGATGATTGACAGCTGACCGTCCCGGTCGGACCCCGCCCCCTCTGCTGAGTGACAGCTGTAATTGACTCCTGCAACAGGAGGAGGAAGGCAGAGGAAGCTTCTGGATTGATTTTTTTTTTTCGTTGTCTTTTTTCATCTGTAAAGAAAAAAAAAAACACTCATCGCTAATCTATTAGATTACTGGTTTCAATGACAATTTAAGTACAAAGTAATATAAGCTGATGGGAAATGTGACGTCACAGGTGATGATGGTAGCCCCGCCCTCCTCGGGGACGCTCGTATTCTGCGTGGGGGCGTGTTTAAGTTCTGGATCTTCGGAATCGGACCGGGACATCCGGCGGGGGGCGAGCAGGGGGGGGGTTGAAGACGTGCACGTCCGGGTGGAGCGGTGCGGTGCTCCGCCCCCCCCCCCCTCCGTCCACCTCCTCCTCCCCGGGCTGACTCACGGACAACATCCCGGACTGGTCAGTAAGCTCTGGTCCGGGGCTCCGAGTCCACGCCCCGCCGAAGGGGGACACCGACCGGACCGGCGTGATTCCTGAACCCCGCCGCCAGAACCGAACACGAATCCTGCGCTTCTCCAGCACTCGTCCGAACGGAGGTGAGTCCGGTTCGGGTTCCCCGGGGGGCGGGGAGGGACACACACACACACACACAAACACACACACGGTTGTCTCGGTCGGTGATTCCGTTAGTTTTTTTTTTTTTTTACCTGTCACGGTCACGCGTCGCGCTTGCGCGTTGCTTGACGGAAAGTCACCTCTTTATCATGTTAAGGCGGGGAGACGGTGTGTGTGTGTGTGTGTGTGTGTGTGTGTGTGTGTGTGTGTGTGTGTGAGTGTGCGCGGGCGGGTGGATGCAAATGTT
>CAAKHD010002356.1:12101-41114 GCA_901007705.1 Fistularia tabacaria
AAAAATAAATATTTCCCCCCCCCCCCCCCCCCCCCCCCCCCCCACGGTCCCTCAGAGAGACCGGTTACTGAATGTTGACAATCCACACAGCATTACCTTTTAGTTTGCTAAGACAAATTCTACAAGTTACTAAATATAAATATGAAATTACCTGCTAGCTGAATTACACCGATGCTCATTCTCCTGGCAACAAAATAAATGTCATCCCACAGACCATTCTGGTTCGATATCAATAAGACTTAGAAACCCCTGTATTTGTCGAGCTCTACATGGTGAAGATGCTCACATGTGAACTGTTGATTTGTCATTTTGTCCAAACTGGTTGTGTATTTTAAACAATGTATAAAAAAACAAAAGAAAAAAAAGAATCCGATAAGATCCAGTCACCCCGTCCTCGGGCGGTCTTGTCCTCCGCTTGTTTATCCAGAGTTGCTGGGCTGAGCGAGCAGCTGAACTCGCTGGAGAATTCTGTCCAAATCCCGAGCAGGAAACGAATGTTTAGACGTTTGTTTGGTTGAATGTAGGTTTCGGCGTCACTGTTTTGTCTTTCTGATGTTGAGCTGACACCCGTCGTTGCTTGTTCGCTAAAAAGTGCTTGTTAACGTTTTGAATTCTGCTCAGATGTCACTAGAAGTCAGAAATAATTATGCACTTGACCTTCTCACTCCGTACTCTCCATATGAGCCCCAAAGGTCTGCCACCCGACAGATCGTGGGATGATTTTTTTTATTTATTTTTTTTTTGCAGCAACTTTAAAAAAATCTAGCATGTGCTTCCCTGAAAGACGCGCACACACACACACACACACACTATCCCAGAGGACACTTTGTGTTCTGTATTTCTGCTGATTAAATTGACATTCGGTGTAAATAAACTGGAACGGACGGTCAAGACAAAGACTTTTTCTTTTTCTGCTCGTGTTAAAACAGTACAAACTCCACTGTGAATAAACCAAAGCAATGTTGTACATGATATTCTGCTCCTACACGATAATGCCTGTATATTAATGTACATGTGGATGTTTGTTCTGGTTCCTCGGTATAATTTTATAGTCCACAATAAATATTTGTATGAAGACACATGTATATTTTTCATGTTGTACATTTCTGGAACAAACCTATGTTTTTAATTAAAGCTTAAATCTAATATCTGTCATTGTGTTATTTCACGCTCAAGTTTTCTGCGGAGTTTATTTTGCCAGGCATGACCGAGGCATCAGGTTACAATTAGGCATAAAATAATTGTATCCATGTTGTCTTTCGAGTTCGTTCTGAAACCCCAATAGCTGAAAATGTTAGAGCTCATGTTCATTTAAACACTGTGATCCCACCAGAAAAACACAAAAGTGGTTTATAATTGCTTCATTATTCAATTGCGGTTTGGTGCGACACAGTGGGGACGCAGATGTGGCACAAGGCTGCCCCCTTCAGGTCATGTCTAACTGAAGCCGTCCTCTGGTCGTTGAAAGGCACTCGGACCACAGACTGCACTCCTGCGATAACCATTCAGACTCGCCGATTATACAAAACAAAGAATTATTGGCGTCCCGGATTGTGCTGCAGTCAAGGGCATCTGGGTCGCGCTCTCTCCATGTGATCAGTCTTTTTGGTGAGTGTCCTCCGAATTAAACTGATTCTCAATCTTCCCTCTTCGCAGTCGGCGTAAAAAGTCCGCAAAATTTTTCCCAGAGTCGCCCGCTCGCCGAGTGTCGTCACTGCTTCCTCGGGACTTTGACCACGAACACCATGGGGTCTTTGGCCTTGTGGCTGAAGGCTTTCCGGATGATGTCCACGGCGTGCTGGTGGGTGACGCCGTGCAGGGACACGCCGTCCACACTCACCAACTCAAAGCCCGCCTGCGGTCACAGAGCAGAGGCTCAAGCTACCGACGTAGGCGCACCTTTTCTTAAATTATTCTAGCAGAACAAAACCGCGTTGGACTCGATTCAGAAGATTGAGGGATATGGCGGCTAGAGTCAGTTAGCTTAGAAGCATATAGCACTATCGCTGCCCCTGCCAGGCCAGCATAACACAATGAATAGCAGTCAACGGGATCAGTAGCATCCCCTCTGTAAACTTTGGCGCGGCCATAAAACATAGGAACTATGTATAACTTTGAATTTAAGATGTGATGAAGTTACTTGAACGATAAATTAAGGATTAATGCTAAGCTTTATGTTGCTAATCTCGCTCTTGCATATGTTCTTTTTTTCGATAACGTTCCACGTTTGACAAGCACTCCTTTCTGCCGACATCCGCGATTGCATATGGCGACACTGGCCGCAGTACCCCGCTGTGACAAAGGGGGCGCTGTTGTGCAACCAGGCGCAAATTAGCTGAACATGTTTTTAATCTCTTTTGCACCGGTAGCAAGGCATATTGTCAAGATTGGATTAAAGAATGAAAACTCTGTGGTGCCCTTACCTTCAGCACCTCGCAGGTGGAGGCTGCTCCCCCAGGGAAGATCTTCTCGATCTTCACCACCGGCTGAACCTTGGACTCCATTCCGCCGGATATGCTAATGCCTGAAATGTCAAAAACATCAGATTTTTGTTTCTTAGCGAAAAATGGGACAGAAAAGAAATGACTCCCAAGTTTATCTGCTGGTTCTTTGTTTTGGAAAATATTTTCAACTCGACTGTAGGGGTTGTTTATCTAAATCGAGAATAGACCTATCTCGGAAAGACACGATGCTGGATAAAGTAGCAGGCTTAAATGTCAGGTGTATTAAAATACCTTCTGAGAAATAAAAGTCACATCCCCGGGATGTATGAAATAAAAGAGGAAAATAACAAAAATGTTCCTAAAGTATCACTTTTTGAAAGGCGAGACATTAATACGTTTGGAGAAAATCGAAAAATTCAAACCAGTGCAATTGTTAAAAGCAGATTCCTGACTATCATTCCTGAACAACGTGAATCACTTATTTGGAGAATTTCCCAGGAGTTTTAATATTCAATAGTGATTATGGTTTGTTCTTGATGGCTGGATGAGTGAACGAAGCGTCTCTTACCGAGGGACTGCTTCGTCTTGGAAATGCTGACGGTCTTCAGCTCAAAGTCCACTTCCGGTTCAGGCGCGGTCCGGTGGCCGTTCGTCCGCCCTCCGGTGTCGAACACCTGCGCCAGCGGCGGGCGGCTCCTGCGGGCAGAGCCCTGCAGGGTGAACACCGCCTCCGCGTCTCCGTCGCCGCCGCCCCCCTCCTTCGCACCTGGGCGGCGGCCGTTCCTGAAGGGGGACCCGCCGCTGCCGCCGCCGCGCCGTCTCACCTCCGCCTTGTCGGAGAGCGAGTGCAGGGGAACCTCGTCGAAGTGCACCGAGCGAACGGTGCCGATGTCGGTTCGCAGGGGAGGCCGGGGGTCGTCGCTGCGGGCCAGGAGCCAGTTGGGGGGCAGGCGGCTGGGAGGGGGGCCGGCGTCCCCGGGGTCCGAACGGTATCCGTCCACAGGGATGTCCAGCAGAGGGGCGAAAGGTCCGGAGGCGTGCCGGCGCTCCTGCGAGAGGCTGAGCTTCTCCAGCTCCCCCAGCAGATGAACCTCCTTCTCCACCTCCGCAGCAGTGTGGAGCTCGAAGCCCCCCCGGTAGTCTGGAGCAAGAACACGACGGTCCTTCATGTTCCTTTTAACGCCAGCTTAGATTGATTTTGACATTTTTAATTCAATTAAGAGTAGATTTTTTTTTTAATCAAGTCCATATTTATTCAAAAAAAATTCTTTAATTTTAAAAATGTGTGTATATATATTTTTTATATTATTATTTTATGTATTTTACTTTCTGAATTTCTGAGAAAGCGTGACTTATTTGGCCTTGTGACATTTCAGTTCGTTTCTTTGCAAATGCATGTGCTGAATCAAAGTGTGGACGGCAGGACCTGGGATTGGGGTGATGAGGCGACGTTTGGGAATTCGACCAGATGTGGGAGAGCGAAGAGGAGGAGTTCGCACTACGGTAAGGAAGAAAACGTGAACTGAATGGTATGGATTGTGACTCGGAACGTCGACGACACTCGCATAGAAAACACACACACTCACACACACACACCTGAGCGATACTTGAGGATATCGTAGGCCTCGGCCTCAACGGGCTCCACCAGGTCATTGAAAACAGCCAAGGCAGAGGGAGGAAGCAGCATTCTGGAACGGGACAGCAGGGATTTTTACATTACAAAACATTTTAATTGGCGAATTATCGTGTCACTTTACGGTTGGAGATTACTATCCGGCGAAATCCCTAATCCCCGTCTGGCAGTATTTTAATTCCACTGTTTACATCTGTCAAGGGGGCTCACTGGACCCCCCCGGACACTGTAGCCAGAAGTGACTAATCTGCTCTACTCATTATAATAAGACATTGATTAAGAAACCCCGTCATACATAGAGAGATAATCTAGAGAAAAACAAAACAAGAATCTTGAATATTACAAAGAAATCCATTGAAATTGGGAATACATTTTTGGATTTAATGCATTTAAATATTATATATTCATATATTTTTAAATTATGTTTTCATATTGGACTATGACTTACTGTCAGATTTTATTTATTTATGTAAATAACACATTTTATTGTCATGCTGTTAAAGCTCGATAAAACTTTATACACAGATGAAGATTTTTGTAAAACACTCCATGTGAAACACACAAGTCAAAGCTCAGTCATGAAGATGAAAAGCCTTTCTAGTTCACTAGTTTCATATTGAAGTATCGACCACATTCATTTGTTTTTTAATATTCCATTAATCACTGCTCATCTAACTTTTCTTTTCCTTCTAGATGGAAATCGTCCCCTTACCCGCCCACGACCCCCCCGTGACCCCTCCTCACCTGACTTCCCTCAGCAGCAGCAGCTTCTCCGGCCTGTCCAGCAAAGCCAGCAGGTGACGTATCAAGTTTTCCACCGATCCTTCCTCCACATACTGACATACGGACACCGGCAGAGGGATTTAGGGTGAAGGGGACACGTGGAAATGGCTCAGCAAGCAGCCACTTTAACACAGTCTCCTTACAGTTCAGCTAAAATGACCTTAATACTGAATGAATAGCAAAAATATAGACTTGAATCCCTTAAAATGAACCTCGGAGGACCTTTAAAGCATTGCAATATTGCCTGAATTGACTTAAAAATACTCTAAACAGGAAAGAAGAAATACGAAAAAAGCAAAAAAAATCTCTCTCTCTCTCTCTCTGTGTGTCTGTGTGTATATATATATAAATATATGTATAAATTAAAAATTGAAAAGAAAAAAAAATCTTCTCTGAAGTTGAAAAAAAGGAAAAACAATTTAAAAAAAATCAAAGTGGAAATTTTACAAATGTGAGAAACCTCTTTTGAATTTAAAAAAATTCTCTTCATCATACGAGGGACGCAATTTATCTGTGACAGTCACTAATCACGTGACTCCCGGCGTCGCCCTCCTCACCCTGCGACAAGCCTCCATCACCGCAGCCGCCTCCTCCTCCGCCAGCAGCCGGTGAGCCATGTCCTCCACCAGGCCCAGCATCTCCCCGCGGGGCCTCTGGCTGGGCTGCCGGCCCTCTGGAGACAACGGGGGTGGGGGGTGGGGGTTGGTGCTGCTCGCAGAAAAGTAAGCGTGCGGATACAAAGACGGGCGGCTGCACCTCGGCCGGACTTGTCCTTGGACGGGGACTTGGAGCGCCCCCTGGAGGCGTCTCTCCTGCGGCCGCCCCTGAACAGCAGGTTGACCAGGGTTCTGGAGCGCTGCAGGGGGGTCTTCGCTTCCGGCTCCTTTCCTTTCTGCTTCTTCTCTTTCTTCTGCTTGATCTCTGCCGAGGAGCAGCCACCAATTTGGAATAACGTGAATGAAAATGAGAAGAGTTTATAAAATGACTTAAATTACAACCCAAATCATTATAACACGCAGAAAACCAGACTTTTTAGATTTCCATCAGGCTTGTTTTTACTCCTTATTTTCCACATAGCAATTAAGCAGAACCCTTTTTTCAAAGTTAAAAAAAAAAAAAAAATCAGGTTTAAATATTCTATGATTTGCAATGATTCAAAGTTTATTTGTTTTTTCGTTCAACATGACTGTTTATCCATGAGAACCGGCTCTCCTGTACGTTAATGTAAAGTTCGAGAGACGTTGATCGACGCCAAGCAGAGATGGAATAATACTTTTAGTCCAGAGGTCTCATTTTAATTTCACCTAAACACCTGGAGATTTTAAAAGGACCTGACACACCGTGCTAGTATATCCTACAAGTATGGATCTGTAAAGTTTTCATATCAGACAATAAACAGTGGAACTGAAATAACCCCCCCATTCCTCCTCGTGAGTCACCTGCCACGGTGACCTGGCTCTGGGAGCGGCTGATTGGCCGGCTGGGTCGGCTCAGCGCCAGCAGCACCGCCGTCTTGGGCGACTCTCTGGCGTCCCCCCCGGAGATGAGGGTGTCTCTGAGCAGGGTGGTGGGACCCAGGCTGCGGGTGGTGTCTGCGCCCGTCCTCTGGAGCCACGACTCCGTCTGTATGGCCGCTTCTGTGCGCTCAGCTTCCAGCCTGACGGGGACACAGCGGGTAGAGTTTGAAATAAACAAGCCAGGATTTCATATCGTGCATGTTTTTTGAACATGTGCGGAAAAGTGAAAACGATAAGAGCCAATAGAACTGAAGTTATTATTAACAGTAATATCACATTTCACTCTGGCATCCTGTCCCACATATTTTTAATATATTTACTGAAATAAACCGGTCTTAAAAACTAGTGGAAGTTTTCAGCAATGAAAGGTACTGACTTGGATTTAAAGCTGTAGTTTCTGCGTGATAATGATAAGAAATTAGAAATGTATGGCTGTCAAATAGATCTATATGTCAAACACACGTACACATATTCATCTGAGTAAATCTAATCAAGCGCTCTGATTATGTGATTGTTATTTACCTTCCACAGTGGAGAAAAACGTGTTTAAAATGGAAAATGAAACGTCCATCAAACCAGCGTGTATTGAATCAAGTCTTGGATCCCTTTCATTTACCTTTAACTGAAAACAATCACCTCTGGTAGAATTATAAAAAATTAGTAAAAAAAAAAATTAAAAAAAAAACCTCGAGTGAGTCACGGCTGACCTCTGGTCCTCCGTGGAGATGCAGACGTCCACCATGTCCGAGCCAAAGGTCAGGCTGGGGGGGAACATGACCTGGGACAGACCGCTCAGGGAGCTGACCGGCGTCCCCGACGACAGAGAGGAAGCCGAGGAGTTGGAGTCGGAGCCCTGGGAGGAGGATTTCTGAGAACCGTTGGCCACTGAGGAGGGAAACAAAACACCCGACTTCTAACCTTCTGCCTTCTGGTCTTTACGTTTACCAACCGAGACACTAATTTCATGTTAAATATCGTAAGCGTGCCTTTGTCTGTCTGTCATGTTTATTTCACTAGTAGCTGACAGCTAATCGACGCTTCCGCCGTTTCCTCTCAGCGGAGCTGGTTTTGGCCGATTTCTTTTTTTTCAACGTCGAAGCGATTTCTTATTCTAATCTAAAAGGGATTTCCCTAAAGTGGAAGAACCTCAAACATGCTCATGGGAGTTTGGAATAATTCTGAAAAAGAAAATTTGCTCCTCCACGTTGACCCCACTCTCCCCACATCCCAGCAGAGGGTGGATACATACGCTTATTCAGCCACCTGTACTCTGCCACCATCTCCTTGTAAGCAGGGTATCGTCCCGCCTCCTGTCAAGACGGAGACACAGATATGCAAGTGAGATACAGCAGAGACCTTGAAACCTATATGGGGTCGGCACATTTGAGAGAGAGTGGCGGCTGGAGCGATCGCAAACTGTCGCTATTGTTCCTTCGTGGAGTGATGCTTTGTTTACGCCTGCTTGTGGGATATTCGGGGGGAAAAGCGAGGCGTCACAGAGTAAAAGTTGCACGAAACCCCGGCCGTATGCTTTGATCAGCACCCGATCCCCTGCTGCCTGGTGAATAATGCACGCGGCCTGGCTATTTTTCACGACGCGAAACCAGAGCTCCGAGCAGTAAAGCGAGCGAGGAATATTGCAGGTGCGTGCCAGCTGTCGGCCCCCGTGTCCTCCCTCCGAGCGCTCCACGCCGGGTCCACGTGGGAGAGAATTTAAGACGGCTGGCAGGAGACACGTCAGAAAGTCAATGCACGTCCGGACATTCAAACCGGGCGCTAATAAAAGGACCCGGCGGTCATTATGAAATCTGATCTATTGATTAAAATTCAACAAAAACAGCCCCCCACTCTCGACAAGCTCGTCGACTGGTGTCACACCAGACAAATCCCTGGTAGCTTCTGATCCTCCCAAGTATCCCCCCCCACACACACACACACACACCCTTTGACTGGCTCTTTATCTGACAGGTAGATCAGAACGCAAAGGTTCTCTGCGCTCAGGACTCTTTAACATCCACCGGAGCAGAACTAAGAGGAACCCAGACGCTGCGTCTGTGAGCAACCCTGGAATCCGACTCACGGGCCGAATGAATTTTAATCAGGCTCTTATGAACATCTCCCTGAGCCGGCCCTTTCGGTTTCAGGGGTCTTTATTTGAACATTTCAGTTTAATGTTGACTGTTTAATGCAACAGTGTACTTTGCGGTTTCATTTGTACTCTATCATTATAATCATTATTATTTTAATGTCACCGTGGGATGGCGAGAAACGTCATCTCGATTCCTCTGTATGTCCAGTGCATGCGGAGAAATTGACAGTAAAGCTGACTTTGACTTGGAATATTTCACAGTTGGCGTTTTTGTTTTTCGTGTTCTTTTGGGTTAAAAGCTCCAGGAAATGCACCTCCTGTACACATGAATTGTGATCCATCCCTTTCTGTCCTGATGCATTTCTGCCTTGTAAATAAAACAAGGAGTGTTAAGTATTCAGAGGATCATCTGATATACGGAAAGTTCGATCGCTACATGGAACAATCATTATTATTAATCAAAGCAAAAGAAGTGGCCATAATATAAATGTTATTACTGGATCAGACAAACCGTCTTATCGATTCCATTAATGGACCGTGTCCTGCAGTGAGTTATATTTGGAAATTCTGGAGAAAAAAAAAATGGTTTTACTGTGAATACGGTGCTGAAAGCAGAGAGGTTTCCTTAAAAACCTGAGAAAAAAAGTGTCTGTGAGTCCAACCGTTAGTGATTCTGTTGACTTTCTTCTCTCTTGCTGTGTGTGTCCGAGGTCGGCATCCTCACCTTGATGGTCAGCATGACGTGAGTGTGGCTCTTCAGCACCTCCACGGCGCTGCTGTGGCTGATGTCCTCGAAACTCACGCCGTTGGCGGCCAGGATCTGGTCGCCCATCTTGATTCCATTCTGCTCCGCCAGGCCGCCGGGATCCAGTCTGAGCACGAGGAGAAAGAAGAAAAATCGAATACAACGAACGGCAACGTCTGACCGTCGGTGCTCCGGGGCGGCTTCTCGCACCTGGAGACGTAGATTCCCAAACCAAACTCCTTCCCGCCGCGGATGTTGAAGCCCAGGCAGAAGTCGTCCGAGGTGGTGTAAAGATGGACGATCCTCTGCAGGGCGGCGCCCGAGCTGGTCTCCGAAGGTGTGTGTCCGCTCTCCTCCACCACCATGCGCCTTTGCACCAAGTCCACCCTGGAAACCAAAGTGGAAACTTCAATGTCTGCAACAAGTCTGGACTGTCAGCCACGACTTAGAATTATTTCAGATCATCTGTGGTGCTCAACAGTAATTCCTTCTTATTAGTAGTTGTACCATCAAAAGAGACCCTGAAAATATGCAGTGGGTTACATCTATATCCAAAGGATATTGCCAAATAAACACATATATAAATTATTTTTAAAGTTTAAAAATGTTTTAAAGAAAACATTAAAGTAACTGATAAAGAGTTTAGATATACAACCTGTCACTTTTTCAAGTCTTTCAGGAAACACAAAGAACCGAGCCATAAGCCAAATAAAAAAAAATATCAAAAATGTCAAACAATTATACCAAGAAGAATTCCAAACAATCGCGATGACATTTATTTTCCAGATGGGCCGTGAATAAACAAGCAGGCTGACAGTGTCGGTCTCTCCTCACCAGGTGGTCTTCTCCTTGGAGTAGCGGATGCCGGGGACTTTGCCGACGCGTCGCACCACCATCCTCAGCCTGTTGTTGCCCGTCAGGACCTTGACGGCGCTGCTCATGGTGATGCTCTCCAAGCTAACGCCGTTCACCTCCACCAGTTTGTCGCCCACCAGCAGACCGGCCTCCTCTGGACACAAACACCAGGCACGTAAAAACACAGCCGCTCCGAGATTCTGCCGAATAGCGGTCCGGTTCTTTCTCCGATCATCTGAAATCGTAGATTTGGTCGGTTTACTTTCAGACGCATCCCAAGATTTTCAACCCGAAACCCGGGATTTTAGTTCAGAATTCTGCTTTTCTTTTTCATCTGGCACAGCGTCACATATCTAAGTGTCATGTTCTTTTTATTTCAATTTCTTTTTATTATTCACTTTTTATTTTCAGTCATTAGGGATATTTTTGCATTTTTTTTGGGCCGGTCTTGCTAAATACAGGCGATACCTTGTTGATTTTTAAGTTATTGTCCTGTTTTGTTTTTTTTAATTCTTGCCGACTTGCCGTAATTTTCTTGCTGATATTTTAAATGTTATATCTGTCTGATTTTGTTGTTAAATCAATGAAGGATTTTTTTACACAAATTCTTGCTAGTTTTTTGATGATATTTAGGTGAGAGGATTTTATGAGGGTGTTAGTGGCCAGATTACTCTGATCATTTTGAAAAATAAACAGCTGACTCAACAGGTGAAAATGCATTCAAGAAAATAAGTTTAAACCAAAGCCAGGGTTTAACCAGACTTTGGGTTCAGACAGTAAAACATTTCTCACCCGCCGTGCTGTTGTCTTCCACCTTACTGACGAAGATGCTGAGGCCATGTTCGGAGCCGCCGCGGACGCTGAAACCCAGCTTACCGTCCACACTTTTGTCTACTGTGATGGTATGAAGGTCCTCGCTGTCGTCGCCGCCTAACCGCGTCACATGACGACAACCCTTTAGTGGAAGCTGACCGTGGAATTCAAGAACTGACATCTTTTACATTACAAAAGAAACATCATTAACATTTGATTTTCTCCTTCTAACAGAATATCTGATCTTTTCCAGTGTACATTGGTGCTTGCAGTGGTGAGACGGCCTTACCGTCCACAGGGGAGTTGATGAGGATGACCCTGCCCATGGGTGACGAGGATCGGATTCCTCGCCGGCGCTGCTCCTTCTTTCGTAAAAGGTTGCGCGTAGCCGTGTGCGACCCTTTGGCGCCGGGGGTCTTCTCCCTGCCGGACGGGCCTGACAGGTGAGCCATGGAGGCCTGAAGGGTCCCCTTTCACGCGCACACACCGCCGGGGTCTCAGCTCCGCGCCGAGGAGGCTACAGCAGCAGAAGGAAGGAGGTCTTTGTTCCCTCCGAACTGAAAGTTTCATGCTGAATAATGCGGCTCACCAGTAGATTTCCCTCATAATATTTTTAGTTCGGAGCAAATCCAGCTGCCCTGAACCAACCTTAGGCTAGGTTTAATAAAGTTCAGCCACGATCAGACTAGACTTATGGTAATGCTACTTTAGAAATCTGTCGACTGCAAACAATCACAGGTGTATTTTGAACGTGGAGGCCTGGAGGCCATGATCAAACCCGCAACATTACATTGTAACATCAGCTTCATTTCGATTTTGAACTAAATATTGTGTCTCTACAAGACAGTGGTGAGACCAGCGATGCTGTATGGTTTGGAGACAGTGGCATTGAAGCAAAGACAGGAGGCAGAGCTGGAGGTAGCAGAGATGAAGATGTTGAGGTTCTCTTTGGGAGTGACCAGGATGGAGAGGATCAGGAATGAGTCCATCAGAGGGACGGCACATGTAGATGTTTTGAAGATAAGGTCAGAGAGGCCAGACTGAGATGGTTGGGTCATGAGAGGAGGAATGAAGAATAAATCGGGAGACGGATGCTGGAATTGGAGCTGCCAAGCAGGAGGTCTAGAGGAAGACTGATGAGAAGATTTATGGACGTAGTGAGAGACGATATGAAGGTAGTTGGTGTGAGAGAGGAGGATACAGAGAATAGGCTTAGATGGAGAAGGTTGATTTGCCGTGGCGACCCCTGAAGGGGACAGCCGGAAGGAAAAGAAGAAGAAGACTGCATCTCTGACAGGATGTGGAAAACAGCAGCGTGACGCCACTCACTGATGGACACGGCGGGTGGACATGTTGGTAGAACTTTTGGCTCGTCGGAGTCACTCGGCGGTCCATTCCTGCCCATGTTGCATCTCCTCGCCCGTCTGGAGGTGAGAAAGAAAAGGACATTTGAGATGGATGAATCAATGCACTGTAAAAGAACATAAAACTTTATTAGTGCGCCTGATACGTGTCAGTAAGCTCAGGAGGTTTATTCGGCTCACAGCTGACCCACATCCAGCCGGGACGTCACGTGGTGCGTTACCATGACGACCATCACTAAACTTCACCGCGGTGACAGTGCGCGTCCTCATGTCGTCACCTCGGGGTTCCCCGGGGTCGAGCAGCTTTTTTTTTTCCCCCCGTTTTTAAAGTATTTCTTTAATAGTTTTAAGTCTTTCTACGACGCAAATTCGGAACGTTACGTCCTCTTTGAGCCGTATTTCACGACGCTCGCGCAAAAATCACTCCGCGTGGAGCTAAACAACACAATTAAACACGACAATCATACAAGCGGGGGTATTTAAATAACAAAACTTACCACATTTTAAAAACTCGTATCCTAATTTTGGAGGAACGGTCGGTGCCGGGATGAAGCCGGGCAACAATCCGAGCTCATGTAGCCGGTAAATTCACCCTAAAAACTGTAAACCGGTCTGAAAAAAGAGGGTCCGGTTCACCTGCGCGATTCCACGTTGAGCATTAAAATAGACCCACTGGACCTGTCATGGACGCGTCTCTGATAAGCCCCGCCTCTAAACCACCATCATAGGCTGGATTGCGATCAAATGAGAGGCTTCATTGGGTGGATGTCACGTCAATCACTTATATGCGTCTAAAGTTCTGATGTCCCGTTTTGGGACCGCTGTGTCCCAGTGGCCATAGCTGGAACTACACGCAATGGACAGTCAAAGACGGGGAAAAGCTAAATTACGCTTGTAGATTTAAAAATACAATTTTGACTTTTAAAATGACAAGAAAAAAAATCTATATCATTAAGTTATTAGTAATTAGTTGTAAAAGTCCCAAGACTTTTAAAAGTCCCAAGACTTTTAAAAGTCCAAGTATTGATGAATTGAATGATTGAATGAAGAAACGTAAAAATGACACTTTATAACATCATGTCAAGCACCTATTTCAAATGCATTTAAAGAGCTTTGAAACGGGTATCTTCTACAGTTGTCCTCGATTAAGTGAATGAAAATGTTTGTTTTTTTAACATGAGCCTCACTTAAGGCGAACCACATTGAAATTGCTCGCGCCAGTGAAAAAAAAATCCTAGATGAAGTTTAGTTTTCAGGATTATTTAGCATCCAGCTGTTGTCCTCCCAACATTTTTGAGTGATTTCCACGCTGATCTCCTTCCTCGTTCCTCGATGGACGGACCGCTTCATCGAACCGATTCCTTTGGTGAAGTCTAGGCGGTTCACGGCATAAGCAGCCAAGGATAGAAGTCCACACAAAACCTCCAATAATGTCTTCTTTCCTTTCTCTCCAACCAAAATGTTTTAACTGCTATTTGAGAATTGTATAATTTCCAGTCTATTAAAAAAACCCTGAAGTCATTTGATAATAAAATAAAATAATCCAAATGAAATTTAAAGGTAAAAATAATCTTGCTGAGTTGTTTGTGGCTAGGGGATTACAGTTCACGACGTATCATCAGGGAATTGTTTCACCCATAAATTGTACACAGAACAAATTCCTAAGAATAAAAAAAAAAAAAATAGCAAAAAAAATTAAAATCACAAGGAAACTGGCAATTTCCATGAAAGGAGGGGGAAACACTGGTGCAAAGACAGGCTTTATTGTTTCACAGTATGAGCAGCATGACAGAACAATGCAGGGAATCCGAGTATTGGATATCAGGTCTGCCTCCTCGGACGAGTTTAAAGCCAGACCATCATGAGTACACCCAGACGCTCTTACCATTCTGTCACATCGCAAACGCTGCGATTCAGGGCTGGTGTGAAGGCGAACGCGGAAAGTCTACTTAGCACCTGATGAACTTTTTTCCTCTTCATAACGATAATTTAACATTCAAGCGGCTGTTACGCTTGCTGAAGCAAAAGCAAGATGAAGCTTTGTGCGATAAGTGAATAATTATACGGAGCTCTATTTCCTCCCGAAAGGCTGCAGCTGCTGGTGAATCCTTTTGGCAGCTTGGAGCACATCTTCGATGTTGACTTTATCTCCAAACTCGATTTCTCTGTGTTCCAGAAGGATTCCCTGGAGAAATACCAAACACAGTGAGAAGAAGAAAAAAAAAAAAAAGCAAAAATGGGTCGAAGTCGGCCAATCATCTCAGATAGTGTTTTACCTGCTGGTCAGGGCCGATGACAAAGACGCCGCCGAGCACAAAATCCTCTCCTAGGACATTCCCCATGAAGCCATTCCTGAGGGCCCTGAGGCTATTCAACCACACCCCGAGACGGAGAAACCCCAAGAAGCCCATCTTTCGCTCAACGGGCCCATAAAAACGCCTCTGTAACGGCGAGAAGAAAAACAAAAATTCATGCATGTTTAAACTGATTCACCACAGATTCTGAATGACTTGTGTGTCTTCACAAAATGTGAAATGACGCAGAGGAAAACTGGAGTCTGGTTTGGAGATCGCAACAATCCTCCGATTCACTGCTCGCTCTGGAAGACTCACTTTTACAGCACTTATTTGTGTGTATGTTCTGGGGACCCTGAAAACACGCTGGTCTGTGGATGTATGGATTATGTGATGCAAAAAACATCCACGATAACCATCAAAAGCAAGCTAATATTACAAAACCAGGGAAAGGAGTCATCATGAACCTTCTCATCCAAGAAGATCTCGCCCTTGAAGTAGGGTCTGAAGTTCTGGACCTCCGTGCCGGCGTCCTCCTTCACCACGGCGTAGAGGGGAACCCCGAGCTGGTCCAGCTGGGGTTTCAGAGAGGAAAGCTCTGCAGCCTCCTGAAGGCAGGAGCACATTATCAAATTTACAGGAGTCTTGTTTTTTCTTGTAATCCGTGTAAAAGTACAGCGGCAGCGCCTTAAAATGCCTTTGCGGTATTTCTTTATTTGTTTGTTTTTTTTGTCATCCTTTACAGTTTGTTTCCTGTGGTATCTTTTTTTAGTCTTAGCAATAACCTGGTGCAGGAAATGCTACATTGGTTTCTTAACACAAATTAAATGGGGCCCCGTCCGCAGATAAGGAGTCAATTTAATTTTAAGCTTACGGAAGATTTCAGTAGAGCTCGGCGAGAATAGACAGCAAATACGCCACAATTGAAAAAAATAATCTTCCTCTGCTTCCTCTTTTGTCTGATCCTTTTGATAGTCGCTCTCTTGTTGGTAGAGACACTAAATATCTCTGAAAAACAACGCTGTGGGTAAAAATCCCTGAGACCAGGTATGTTTGAAAAAAATATGAATGGATAAATCTACTCTCTGTTTTAATGATAACTAAAAAGAGATGTATAAACGGCGATGAGATGTTAACCATAACTAGATTATTTATTTTACTATTCAACTTATTTTATCTGATCTGCATTTTTGGCAAGACCTTAAAACATGCAGTTCATACGGGTGGAGTTGTTATCTGCGGATGAGTTTCCGACTTTTTTCTTGGGAAATGTCATGGTATTTTTTTTGCCCTCTCGTTTTTTTTTTTTTTTTTTTTTATGAAGTTTTGTTTATTAAAAAAAATTACCTCTCTGCACAAAAATCATCCAGGACGCCGGACGGCCATGATGACCACCCCGGTGTGCATCCACAGAGAGCCGGCCTTGAACGTCCGAGCCTCTGAGAAGGGGGGGAGGGGGGGAGGAAGTGGGTTATTAGATGGGGTGGAGTACACAAGAGTTAAGAACATGCTAGCAATGCAAGAAAAGAAGAAACAAAGGCTCTTTTCTATTTCAACACACACACAAAACACACTTCTAGCCATTAATCTGAACTCATAATCTGGATTAATGCATACCTCCCCGCACAAACCACAACGTGTGATTATTATTATAATTATTGTAACTAACATTATGACTATTATTATTACTATTATTATTATTATTATTATTATACTTATGCCTTTTCTTTACCTCCCTTCAGGGTCTGGAGCTCCGCCTCCTCCAGGTACTTGAGTGTGGCCCTCAGGGGCGGGGTGAGAAACATGTCCGTGAAGTAGTTGAAGGTGCCGATGAGGAAGCCGCCGAGCTCGGCCGCCGCTTTCACTACGATCTCCATTCCCCGGAGCGTCACCGCATCCTCTCCTCGGTGAAAGTAAATATATTTTTTGTATTTTCTGTTTTGACAATCGGCTCCTCGCGTCCGTTCTTGCGTCTCAGCCCCCGGAGGCGCTTTTAAGTAATACAAAAAAAAAAAACAACGGCTCAGGTCGATCCGCGATCGATATCGATCGACCTGGAAGGAGCCGCTGATCGATCGCAGCGGCGGCTGATCAGCGGCTGTCTGACGCACGGCAGGAGCAGACACTCCACCTTCTTCTCCTCCTCCTTCTTCTCTGTTCTCCTCCTTCTTCTCTGTTCTCCTCCTCCAGGTCAAAGGTTCATGTGACTAAACGAAAAAAAAAAAAATGCCCCGTCATTTTCGCGTGATGTTGATAAAACTACAAAAATGGCGGAGGGCGCGCGCTCGACGAAATGGTCAAACTTTATTGCTAAAAACAACAACAAGCTAACAGGTGGTCTCTTTCAGGTTGTTTTATTTAATGTTTCTTTTTGTAAGAAACTGTAACAAAAAAATGGCAATTTTACTCGACATTGTGTGTTTGTGTGTCAAAGGTTTTTGCTAATTTCTATCCAAATATTTGGCTAACACAACAACAACAACAACTACTTCTACTGCTTGTGCCAATGATGATATAGCAAATAAAATAATAATACAATGATCATAACAGCAGCAACAACAGCATCAAATTATTAATAATGATAATATGGTTAAATTACTAGATTATTTTTTTTTCCTATGTTGATTTTGAGCCCTTCTGGAACAAACCGGGACGACCTCCAACGTCGACCGCAGACGTCAAGACCCGCTCGCAAAAAAATAATTAAAAAATGTAATCAACCGAATGTTGACTGAAGTAATTGAAAGAAGATGTCTTCTGGCTGGCTAAATTGCCGACTCACCGGGCCTCGTCTCCGGCAGGAGCCGTGCTATCAGCGGTTCGAGTGCCGCGCTGATACCTTCATTTATCTTCTAATTTATCCGTCTGATGTCCACACAGTGTCTCTGCAGCCTCTATCTGGCTGATAAATCTGGACGCCAAGACCAGAAAGTATTCTAAAAGCCAATCCTGGTCCAATCTTTAGAACAGAAAAGTGCAAAACATTCAGAGAAATCTGCTTTTATTTGTTTATTTTGTTTATACCAAAACAGGCGACATCGGTTTTCCAGCAGTTCATCTTGTGAAATGGAAAATATTTACGTATAATCTTTTTTTTTTTTTTGTTTGTGTAACAGAGAAAATTGGAGTTATTTGGAAAATAAATGCATTGATTTGCAGCAAACAAGCAACATCTTTGTCTGACAAGAAAGGCTTTTTCACACATTATCGTCATGTCACAGGATTAAATGTTTCAGTGGATTCAGGGGCGACTGCTCCTTCTTTCCTCCGTCTTCACCGTCTTCTCTCTTTCACGCTTTTTCTGCGGCATCCAGCCCTTTGGCCTCCTTCTCCAGGGATCACGCAAGACATGCGGACAAAAACACAACAGTGACGTCTCTCGCTTTCACAACCCTTCCCCCTTCCTCTCTCTCTCGCTCTCTCTCTGGCCTCCGCATCAATTTTTGGGTCCGGAACCGAAGCTGAAAACCGCTAAAACAAGACTCAAACTGTGAGAAGAAGAAACGGAGCTTTCATTGCCAACCCCCCCCAACCCATCGATGGAGGAAGTTTGGTAGACAGATTAGTCTCAAGAGAAGAAGCTGAAAATCTACCTCTTTGGACCTGCTCTTCTTCGCCCCCGCCTGCGAATCTTCCTCGCCCTGTTTCACCTTAAGAAGCGCCAGCCTTTCCTTCATCTGTCAAAAAACAAGGGAGTCGTGACGTGCGAGCGTACGTGGGACGAGGCCCCCTTCCGATTTTACACTGAAATTGAAGTTCGATGATTTTATTGGTGGCTTTAAGCTCACAAAATGTTCATTAAACCCCTCGTTTTTCCGTTGAGGTGTTGCTGCAGGATGAGACGACCTCTGCGCTATTTTGAGTTGTTGTGGTTACGAGTCGTGGCTAATGAGTTAGCACATCGGCGTGACTCCGCTGATGACGCATCTCCCGAGGCTTCGCTCTATAATTTCGTAACTTGGTCTCAATCTCCCGAGCACGACTCCCCCTGCTGGCTGGCAGTCCGAACGGCGGCTCACCTTGGCTTCGTACTCCACGTTGGCGTTGTACTTGTACAGCCAGTGGGCCAGATACTCGATGGGATCCAGGGGCCGCTGCTCCACCACTTCGGCGAGTCCCTCCGCCAGACACCGGCCCAGATGCCTCCTGACGTAGTCCGAGTCCATGTCCTTTGCGAACGCTGGAAGATGTGGCAACTAAAGTCAGCCGTTTCAATCCAGCGATGGCCGCGGTCCAACGTGGCTTCTGGCGACGGGAATTCGACCGACGCCAGTTGAGAAGGCGTTTTATTTTTGCCCTTTTAAAACATGACGTGCGTATGAAAAGCGTGTTGTCAGCGGTGACATCGTATACGCGGCGCCCCCCCTTTGTGACATCACAACTTCCCTTTTTCACAGTGCGGGGGAGGGGAGTATTGCTAGCGGGGGGCAGATGGGGTTCAACTACCAATATTTCTACTCTTGAATCTGAAAAAAAAAGGTTGCAAACAGCCGTCGCCCGGCAGCAGAGGTGAAGAAATCCAGTCAAAAAGCCTCCACGCGGAAAAAAAAACAACAACAGGGACAATAAATCATCCAGTGCTGCTGATTTCAAAATAAGCGATCCACTTTTAAACTTTGTTCCCAAATAACTGAGTCTAGAATGAAGCTCGATGTTTCAACATTTTTTAGGCCAAGCAAATTTTGGGCTATTTGTTTAGTGCCAAAAGCTCCCGCGATCCCCGAGCGCATAGCAAGGGAGATGAACGACGAATGAATGAATATTTAACGGCAGACATCATGCAGCGCTGACAGAGAAGTCTGTGAGGAACAGAAACGGTCAAAGTGTTTTATTCCCTCGAGCCAATGCAAACAAGATACAGAAAAGGCACCGCGGCGCTCGACGGGACCAAGAGGAAAGAGGAACAGGTCAAAGGTCAGGGGTCATCAACCGTCTCGTACGTCTAATAATCTGAACAGTTTGAAAATTCTACGGAAATATCTCCGAAAGCACAAATCCAGGCTACAGACAGTTTAACAAAGATCCCGGAACGCGGCAGGAAAACAACGTACTGATAGAATAAATCAGATGAGCTGATCACTTTCTTTCCCGAAAACATGTTTCTGCATGTTTAGATTGAGTATTTTGACTTTGTGGTTGGAATAATTTGACGGCGGGGCTGCGAGACGGAGGTCCCGTCGCGGCCGTGGCGTTGGTTCTTCGAGGCTCTGGTCCCGGAGCAGTTCTTCCTCTACATCCCCGATGCTCTGGTTGTTCGTTTGGACGTTCGCCGGCGGCCTTTCCTGCCTCTCTTGTCGTTCTGCTGGCGCCGTCGGTGCTGGGCCGCCGCCGCCGCCGCCTTGACGTCCCCCCCCGCGGCCCGACAGGTGCACTGATCAGAGCGCCGCAGCATCCTCATCACCTCGTCGTGGCGGGCGCAGACGTTCTCCTGGAGCTTCTCCGAGGGGCTGACCAGCTTGTGTTTCTTGAAGGCGGTGGATTTGAAGTGCGGCTGCAGGTGCTTCTCGCAGTACGACACCTGACACACCAGGCAGGACTTGAGGGCTTTCAGCCTCCTGCCGGCGCACACGTCGCAGGCCACGTCCTCGGGTCCGGCGTAGCAGTGGTCGGCCGGGGCGCCCCGGGGTTCCATCTTCTTCATCTCCTCCATCACCACTGCCAGCATGGTGTTTCTCAGCAGCACGAGCCTCTGGGGGAAGGTGTGCCTGCACTGTGGGCAGCTGTGCACGCCCTTCTCCTCCCGCCAGCCCTCCAGGCACCTCATGCAGTAGCTGTGGCCGCAGGGAAGGGTCACCGGCTCCTCCAGCAGATCCAGGCAGATCAGGCACGAGAAGCTCTGTCTGTCCAGCCGCACTGTCTGAGCCATCTCGCCTCTGCAAGTGCCGCCGCTTCTTCCTCCCTTTCCTCCTCTTCGTCCTCTGCGGTGAGTTTTGGGGAGGGTGCGCTTCCACTATGTGACATCACCGATCCCTGTGTGACATCACCGCCCCAAACAAAGTCTTCCCCCTTCGCCTTTGAGGCATCATAGCTTCCCCTCTCCCAGCACGTGCGCTTTGCAATTCGTCTGGAGGCCTGGGGGGGCGGAGTTCGGCACGCCGCCTGAGATCCTCGGCATCTTCAACGGGCGGCGTCACCGTGTGGTCCTGCAGTGCCGCCGCTTTGGCGTGACTGCAGAGAAGATCACCAGAACCCCAACACGCCGTGGACACGCCCCAACCCTCCGGCCGGAGGAACAGGAGTGGGAAGAACTCGTTCGACTCCTGCTCGACTGCTGACAGGAGTCAGTAACCGTGTTCCGCCTCAGGACAATTCTGTGCTTTAAATCCATCCCAGCCGGTGCTGCATCCTCCTGTTCATCTGACTCAACTGCTCAGACTCAAATGATACGCGAGCACCGTCGGAGACAGGATGAACGATTTTCGAGGATGGATGCCGGCTTTGGAGAAGTTGACAGCTAAACGCGGCGGAAATTAGCCACCTAATTCGGGAAAGTTGGATCAACGCCGCCGGGAGACGCAGGGGGGATTTAAGGCAGGCGGATAATGACAGTGTCGGCCTGAACCCAAAACAATTGTTATCTTCACCGGTTCCCCGACGCCGGCCTTGGAAGGCTGGTCTCTCGCACACGAAGACACACATAGCACGCAAATCAACGCTTCTTTTGTTTGTCTTATTCTGTTGCTTATGCGCTGAGGGTTGTTTTTCCTAATCCCGCTCTCCGCTCCCCTACAGGAGCCTAGTTTGGGTGCGGCTTCTTTTTTCCCCTCTTCTTCCCCCTTGTTCTACTTTGTTTTCTTAAGATGCCGCTGGAAGACGGCAGCCTGTAACACACACGGATTTTTCCTTAGGGGATCAATAAAGTATTCCTTCATTTGTTATTCCACTGCCCGCATACAACCTGATATGTGTGGGTTTGCACACGCAAGTCTGCACTCGGCTTTTTAAGAGTGTCAGTTGTCACTTTCTTAACTTGAACATCCTGGTTATGATGGATATTGGAGTTTAAAAAAGAAAAGACACGCACAGCCACAGGGATGGGTGCTGGATTAAAAATATTACCCAATGACGGTTTGAAGCAAAAAAAAATTCACACACCAAAAGTGCTAAAAAAAATAAATAAAAATAATTTATCCTGCATAAAGAACAGAACTTTTTTTTTTTTTCTTCCATAACGTTCGAACACAAATGTCCTTCCTCAGAAGCTTAGCAAAATCTGTTTGGTGCATATTAAGCATATTATTGCAACAAGATGTAAAAAAATGTAAACCTCATGACTTCAAGGGTGTGCAAGTTAAAAAAGTGCAAGTTGACATTCCTGAAAGTCAACTTATGCAAAGCTGCACTCATTTTTTAAGAATGTCAATTTGCACTTTCTTAACTTGCACATCCTGTTTTCATTTTTTCCATCTTGTTGCGATAATATGCTTATTCTATATTGTTTTTTAATGCTATATCTGGCTTCACGGGAACCACGTTTCCAGACGGCACAGATGACAACGAACGCTTTGAATCTTCAACGTGAACCCCGTCAACATCCTGTCAAGTTCAAACGCCGCTGCAATTCAGGAATCTCTTCCCTCCCGGTGCTTTTTACTTCATACGAAGTCATATCAACCCAGCGCTGTATTGATTTTTTGGAAGTAAATGCATATAAATGATAAGTGGACAGTACATCTGAGAAAGAAAGGAGGAAACAAAATGAAAGGTACATGAAATGATACAATGAATATCAAAGCTATTTTTGTAGCAGTTAGCGCTAGATGGTTAGCATGTCATTTGGTCCTGTCCTTCCGGACCTTCGTCCTCCCGTCATTGCTTGTTATCGTCTCTCTTGCTGTCTCGTCTTTCTACCCCAACCAGTCGACGGTGGAGGCAGTAGTTGACTGTCCGCCGTGCATTTAGGTCCGATCGGCCGCTTTGTCTTCTTCCTTGAGAAACGACGCAAACCTCGGTTACCAAATTTCAATTTCCGACTCGCGAGAAGAGGGGAGAACTGGCGCATCGATTTCTGAAACTCGAATCACCTCTTCCGGCTGATCTTCAGGGTCCACCTTCTGGTCAGACGCCGACGTTTCTGCCGTCTGGCTTGCCGCCGTCCCCTCCTCTTTTACGTCGCAGTCAGCCGGAGCGGCCTCACCGCCGTGTCCACCCCCGTCCTCCTACAGTGAAGAGCGTTGTCTCATTCTATCTGAAAGGATCTCGTGTTTTTACTGACGCTGCGTTGGCCCTCAGGCGTCGATCAACATCAAGAGTCGGAGACGCTTATTTTCAGCGAAGGGTCGAACCTGAACGCTGAGGCGCATCATTTCGTGGTCTGTCGCCGGAGGAGAACCCGACTTCTCCGCGGAAGAGGCCTCCTCGGGTTCGGAGGAGCTCCGCCGGTCCGCGTGGAGGTCCTCCGTCCCCTCCGGGTCTCCACCCTGCATATGAACAACCCGCCAGACAAACACCAGAGGTGATCCTTCCGACCCGTGACGATTCCCGCGGAGAAACAGCGTCCAGATCCTCGGACACTCCCTCAGCTCAGGAGCTCCTGGAAGCCTCCACCGGAGGGTGTTTGCGGCGCCCCCTCCTGGGAGGCGCCTGTCGAACCAGATTTTTTCTTGTTACCTTTTCCTCGTCTGGGTGAACTTCTTGGTCCTCGTCTTCTTCCGCCGCCCCGGCGCTTCTCCAGGCTTTATCGCCGCTTGCCTCGCCAGCTGTCTCCTCCAGGCTGTCCCCGTCCGGCTCCACGTCCGGGTCGGCGCTTGACGATTCCTCGGTTTCCTCCTCCACCTCTTTACCTCCCCGCTCCTCCGTGGTCTCGTCTAACCCTCGGCTACTTCCAGTCTCCTCCTTTGTTTTCTCCTCCGCCTCTTCACCTCCGTGCTCCTCAAACTCCGGACCTCTGCCTGACTCCTCCTCAGCTTTCTCCTCCAAATCTTTACCTTCCAGCTCTTCCCCGGCTTCGTCTAACTCCCGACTCCCGTCTTTCCCCTCCACCTCTTCACCTCCTCGCTCCTCTCCGGTTTCATCCGACTTTCTATGACTACCCGACTCCTCCTTTTTTTTCTCCTCCGCGTCTTCGCCTCCATGTTCCTCCACCGTCCTATCCAGCTCCTGACTCCTGCCCGACTCCTCCTCGGTTTTCTCCTCCGCCTCCTTACCTTCTTGCTCCTCCCCGGCTTCATCTAACTCCTGACTCCTGCCTGACTCCTCCTCGGTTTTCTCCTCCACATCTTCCCCTCCTCGCTCCTCCCCGGCTCTATTGAGGTCCGACCCCTCCTCGGTTTTCCCCTCCACCAGTCCATTCCCCAGCTCCTCCCCGGGTCCGTCCGGATCTTGACCCCGGCTCACCGCCTCCTCGGTTCTGTCCTCCACATGTTCAAACTCCTGCTCCTCCGCGGTTTCGTCCAGCCCTCGATTACTTCTGGCCTCTTCTATTTTCTCCTCCTCATGTTTGCTTCCCCGCTGTTCCGTGGTTTCATCTAACTCCCGGCTGCTTTTAGTTTCCTCCTCGGTTTTCTCCTCCATCCCCTGGAGCTCCTCCCTGTCCCCCGGCCCGGCGGGGGCCGCCGCGGGCTGACGTGCCTCCACAGGTTTATCCGCCGGCCTCACCTGGCAGGCAAAACGCGGACACATCATCTCGGCATCATCAGACAAGTCGGAGAAGGTGGGAGATCGGATGGAGACGATGGAAGCTCCGCCACCAGTCGCACCACCAGCACACAGACGGGAGATCTCTTTTTTTGTTCACCT
The DNA here is from genome assembly GCA_901007705.1 of Fistularia tabacaria. NCBI lineage: Eukaryota > Metazoa > Chordata > Actinopteri > Syngnathiformes > Fistulariidae > Fistularia > Fistularia tabacaria. The sequence goes on from CAAKHD010002356.1 coordinate 36,377, forward strand.
CCTCGTCGTCGCTTTCAGTTTGCTTCTCGCCCGGCCCGTCCTCCTGACCGGAAGCGTCTGCTTTCTCTTCTTCCTCGCCGCCGACCTCCTCGGAAGCTTCTCCCGCGTCCGGAGCTGCGGGCTCATCTTTCTCCAGCGGCTGGAAATGGCAGAAGGTGAGGAAGATTAACCTTTTGAGGGCTTACGGAAACCGGTAGGAGACGAGGGGTTTCGGAGGACGAACGTATAACCGGGAGTATCAAAAGTCAAACAATACTTTTCCAGGCTCCCCCGAGGCTTCGCCCATCTGTCGCTCCTCCGCTGACTTTTCCTGCTCCTTTCTCTCTTCTTGGGCTCTTGCTCGCTCCAGGAGAGCCAGACGCTCCTTCCTCTGGCAAACAAAAAACAGCAACAGCGGCACTTGTTCTGTTTTAACGTGGTCAAAGTCAACATTCGTAATCGGTGGACAAACATTTTCTTACATTTCTGATCTAATCATGTGGCAGTAAGACGGAATACACGTGTGTGAATGAGAGGGACCCTGGTGGAACGGGTGGAGGAACATCTCAGGTGTGTTTAAGAGGATGAAAGGAAAGGTGGAGAAGACGGAGGCGTCTGGTTTAGAGACACTGAAGAAAAGAGAGGAGGCAGAGATGGAGGTAGCAGAGGTGAAAATGCTGGCGATCGTCAGGGATGAGTCCATCGGAGGAGAAAACACGTGTTCGATGTTCTAGAGATCCCGCTAGAAGGATGCTGAGGTTGGAGGAAACCCGGAGAGGAGATTTAGGGATGGATTGAAGTTGGACAGGAGGTTAGTTGGTGCAAGAGGTGAGACTTAGATGGAGGCCCATCTGTGGTGGCTGTGGTGACCCCTGAAAGGAGCAGCCCTTTGGAAAAGGATAACTTTGTCTGCTGTATTCGTCATGATACTATTGATTGGATTTTAGATGCAATAATCATTGAATGCTATACAAATGTAAAAAACGTTTAAGATAAGATAAGATAAGATAAGATAAGATAAGATAAGACAACACTTTATTGATCCCCATAGGGGAAATTCGGGTGTTGCAGCAGCAACATTAGAGAAAAAACAAAACAAAACAGGAAAGATATATACACACATATATCAGTGCAAACACTTATGCACATAAGTCACCATACATTCCCACACACATATATACATACATTTTTACACACATACCCATACCTATACATACACACAATACACACATACATATATACATACAAATTTACACACATGAGCAAGAATAAATAAATTAAATGAACCAAAGTGACCCGTGGTAGTTATAATGATGGTTTGATTACTGTGTTTGCACACACACGTGTTTATTATGAATTTCACTCTCTAATTACACCACTTTCATTGTCCTCTATGGCCACTTTCACCTCAAATAGTTTTTTTTTTTTCCTCAAAAGTTTGAAAACTAAAAATCCTAACGTTGCAGTACCGACTCTGGCCGCTGGGGGGCGCCCATCCGTGGATCTGATCTTGGGGGTCGGGGGAATGGCGCCCCCTGCTGGCTGGAAGGCGGAACTGCAGCTCACCTTGGCTTCGTATTCGCGGATGGAGTTGTACTTGTACATCCAGTGGGCCAGGTACTGGACGGGGTCCGGGGGCCGCTGCTCCGATACCTCGGCCAGGCCCTCCGCCAGACACCGGCCCAGGTGCCTCTTCACGTACTCCGAGTCCATCTATTCTATCCATAGAACCGATATGTTTATCAACATAATATCACCGAAAGCGAGTTATACAAAAAGAAATATACATTCAAGTAGCGAGGTCATTTTTTCTCCAGGCGAAGTGTGGATTCACGGTCCAGCCCGAAAAATTATGTTTAATGTTTTTAAATAAATATTATGATTTATTTCCACCGTGGCGGCTGAACGGATTGACGAATAATACCCAGAAAAAAACTAACCTTTTCCCACTCGGCGGGCGGATGTAGTTTGTTGCGTCTCCATGGTGACGGTGTTACGTCTTCAATGGTCCGCGGAAACATTCAACAATAGTTCCGGGTTGTGGTAATAGGGGTCGAGTTAGTATTGGTACAAGTATAGTATGAGTATTAGTATAAGTAATAATGTTTTTTTTGTATCACACCTGTTATAAAAAAGATGGTCTTTCAATGGGCTTTACATTTACAGAACATTAAAAACAAGAGGGAATAATAATACATTTTATTTCAGGCGTCTTACTTGACAGCCAAGTGCACCGCACAGATGTGTACATATAAAAAAAACACAAAAGGGACAATAAAATAAAAACATTAAAAGTGACAAAGTGGTAAAAATATACAATAAAGTGACAGAGCAGTTGGCGTCAGATGGTTTAGGCTGCAATAAAAAAAATTGTGTTAAAGCACTTTTCGTTATGCAAAAGAATAAATGTGATTAATGAATGCAGGGCGTTTTTTTTCCTGCCCCCCCTATGGATCATAGATGGCAACATCACTCATCAATGGAATCATGTTTGGATATGATTTAACTAATAAAGTAAAATTGCTCCTACTTCAGACCCTTCTCAGACACTGCAAGGTGGCTCACAAGAAGAAGATAAATCATTTTTAGTATGAAAAGTATATGGACTTTGAATCAATGTCTGGAAGTATAACTGTGTGTGACGTTACATGAACTTTTATGATAAGACAAATAAAATCCATTCAAAAAGCAGGATTAAATCTGTTTGTGAGAAGATGCTCACTTAATATTCTTTGCTGAATCACACTACTTTTAGCAAAATAACATTTTTAACCCACGCGATGTTCACTCACAGTTGTCCTGACGCAGCTAAATATCCAATGACCAACACATTTACTGAAACCAAATGTTTAAAAACTGATAAATTGAATGTTTACCGTTGAAGCGTTGTATCCTTCTGTCTCCTACAAGTAGAGATCGCGAATTTAAATAAACAAAAAGAAAGAAAATACAAATCAGTTTCGAGTAGATGCATTAATATGGGTGATTTGCTGCCCTCTAGTGGTGATAATACGAACGTACTCCTTTCAACTGAATATTGTATTTTTGGCCACAAAACACATTTTTTTTTGGCGGAAACCTTTTTTAAATATGTTATATTTACATAGAATAAATATATATATTAAAAAGAACAATTAGAATTGTACTCAATTCCACATTTCCCTCTCCTGGCAAAAGAAAAATACTTCTGTTGTCCTCGGTCATTCATTTGTTCTTTTGGAACACAGGCTAGGAATCAGGAGCTAAAGGGACCCTCTCACGATGTATCTGATCAAACCCTGTAATCTGATTATACCCTTCATAACCTGCATTTTAATGCAATCACTTTATTGAAAGGGGAATCGTCTGCAGGCCTGTTGCACCGAAAAGAAACTAAAACAAGGCCACTCGGTAAATATAAGACATGACAGTTTTGGCTGATAAGACTTTATTGATCCTCAAAAGTGCTGATCAATTTTCTGCCAACACAGACGGAAGCGTGAGCACGAGTTCACTCTAACTAGGTAACTAGGTAGCATGACAAAAAAAAAGGTCAAAGGTGAGTGAAAGAGAAATGATGACCATTAGAAAAAAAAAAACCCCGATATAAAATAGTAAAATAAGAGAAGGTGTGCAGAGTAGCTGCATTAGTAAAGAATTCAAATTGACGTTTGTGTCGCAAAGCAGGTCACGATCGATGGATAGATAGATAGTTTATTAATCCTTTGCAGAAAATCAGTTTGTTTCCGGAGCAGTGGTGTCATACATTCACTGTCGGTGCAAGAACAGAAACTAGAGGCATGAAAAAGAAGGAATATATCAACGCTTCAATCCAGGATGTCATCATTTCCATGCTTTATAGTAGTTTTATTGTTTTCTTTTTATGCAAATATCTTCATAAGAACACACAACATGAAGGATAAATAACAAAACTACCGAAAACAGAATAGGCACAGATTGCAAAAGTGCACATTATTGCAGAAAGGCGCTGGGCTAACAATCATGAAAATAATAGAAATAGCGGTCATTAAACCTTGGCGTGGATTTCTCGGTGCGGTTTCGTCAACACGCAAACTATCCCCTGCGTGCAGGTGTGAGAGGCGTGGAGGAAGCTGCGCGGGAACGAGCCGAGCCGCCGCTGAAGTGTCACAGATCCGATCCTACCTGGAGGAGCGGCCGCTCCGGTTTCAGAGCGGGGGAAGCAGTGCGTCAGCAGCAGCTGTCCGTCCGCGCACCGGCTGCCAGGACGCAGGATCCCGCCCTCGGAGCGCGCCTGGACGAGGACCTCACTATATTTTTATTTTTTTTTTTAACTTTTTTTTCCCCTCTCCCCCCTCCTCCTCCTCCTCCTCCTCCCTTCCTCCAAGTTTATTGGAATTCTTCTGGGAAGCCTCGCCGTGCAAGGTAACCGGCCGTCTTCCCGGGAGGTTGTCGAGATCCCTCCACCATCTCCACCTCCTCCTCCTCCTCTTCTTCTTCCTCCTCCTCCTCCTCCTCCACCACCACCACCACCGGGGGGCTGCAGGTCGGACGCCTGTTTACTCGGTTCGGTTGCCCCCGTTCCTCCCGTCTTTCCGCTTGGATGAGCCGCGGAGCTGCAGGACGGTGACCGTCAACCCCCGCGGGATTATAATTTGGCTCGAGATTATTTAATCCGGAGCGCACGCAAGGGAGGGAGGGGAAAAAAAAAAAAAAAAAGAAAAGAAACCAACAAATAAATAAAAAAAAAAAAAAGGGCCGGGAGAAAGCAAAAGGGGAGGGCAAACCGGCAGGGGGGGAC
>CAAKHD010002356.1:46002-76002 GCA_901007705.1 Fistularia tabacaria
AGCGAAAACCCCCCAGGGGTTGGCAAAAGTTCAAACGGCCTTTTTTTAAAAGGGGGGGGGGGGGGGAATTCGATGGCTTCAGCAGTAACGGCCTGATGTAACGCCGTCGGGAAATGTTCGGCGTCAGTCGCGGTGGCGCTCGTCCGTCCGCGGGACGTGTATATATAAGGCCGGCTGCAGCTGCCCCCCCCCCCGACCCGGAGCAGGTCGTTTGAAGGGAGATGATGGTCGGGGTCGGGGACGGGGGGTCCGTCCAGGTTGTCCCATGATGGGAGTGAAATATGTGTCGGATGGAAAGGGGACTTAGAGCCTCATGTGTGATGTTGTCAGACGGGAAATATTTTGATCCGGTCTCATTTGAGGCGATCATGACTCATGGAGTTATTTATTTACCTATCAGAATAGAAATCTGATTTTTCAGGAGCGTCCTAAGAAAATCTCGACGAAAACCAAAGTCGCAGCTTCTCCTGATGAAGAAGGACACGGTTCTATTTTTATAGCTACGTTTGCGTCAATAGCCCTGCTGTGCATCCAAATTTCATTTGGATTTCAGTCTAAATGACAAATGAAGTCAAAGTCGCGGACGGCAAATGTTTGAACCCCCCCCGTCGCTTGGGGAAAAACAAAAAATCGTCCGAAAGTTAGCAAGACGTCGCCGTGAGAACAAGAAACGAAAATAAATGAGAATCGGTCCGAAAAAAAAAAAGAATTTCAGCTACACCCGGTTTGACTCGTGAGCCCCGCAGTTTTCCTCACCTGAACGGACATCAGGACTGATACCAGCGTTTAGGAAAAGCAGCTGCTGAACTTTTTCCAGCCCTGCCGGGGGGGCTGAGAGGGAGGAAGGGGTGTGTAGGGGTAGGAAGGCGGAAGCTGGGGGAGTGTTTTTGCGGCGTCCCGTGGAACAGAAGCCTCGCGCAGGCCGGGCTCGGCGTGGTAAGACGAGTTGGCCGGCCGCGCTGTTTATCAGAGGGATGTGAGGCGCGGGGCGACGGCCTCGGCCCAGGAAGGAATGAGCGGAGTCATCGGGCTTCTGTAACACGACGCTCGATCTTGATTGCCCGCGGCAGCTGGGGCGCCGCCGCGCCACCGTGCAGGCGTGTGAATATCCTCGCACGCGCGGATGCGGCGCTTTCTGACCCCCCCCCCCCACCCGGTTCAGGTGGTTCGAGGCGACGCCCCCCTTCGGTTCCCGGACTGCGGCGTGGAGTGGAGGAGGGGAGACTCAACTAAACTAAACTAAACTAAACAAAATACAGAGCAAAGTAACTCGTACTAACTTGGTCTTCAGAAGTACCCTTTGCACGGCTGGTGTGTTGGGTGGAATCTGCTTCGGGGTGGAAAACACGTGCCAGATGGTCGACGCCAACTGACAACTCAGACCACATGTGGACAAAATATGAATGATCTCAAATATGGCCATTTCTGGTCACTTTTAAATCTTTTATTGTAGTTTATCAGGTCAAATCCTGGTTTCAAGTGTTGCTGCTGAATGAATATAAATATTAATCATATTGATTAATATATTATATATATGAATCATATTGATTAATATATTATGTTTATTAATCATATCGATAAATATATATAATTAAAATAATAATACATGTATTCTGTGCAAAATCTTCTTGTCGTGGCAACTGGATTTGAATTTCTGAAGAAATTCAAATCCAGTTGCCACGACAAGAAGGAATTCACCATGACCTGGATGACTTAGAACCTCCACAGGCAAATAATACATGCATTTAATGTACATATAGATGTAAAATATTTTTTGTTTTCATATAGGCTTCTCGTGGTTTCTCAGTTTTCATTCTAGTTTTATGCTTTGCTGCTGAATTGGTACTTTTATTTATCTCATTCTATGTATTTATAAATAAGTATACATATTATGTAGTTCATAACTTCATTTCTCTATCTATCTATCTATCTATCTATCTATCTATCTATCTATCTATCTATCTATCTATCTATCTATCTATCTATCTATCTATCTATCTATCTATCTATCTATCTATCTATCTATCTATCTATCTATCTATCTATCTATCTATCTATCTATCTGTATTTTAATGCCGCCCGCCGGGGTCGCAAGATGGGAAGGTGGTCATGAGTGGAATTTCTCCATTGATATTAAATGAAATCAAAAAACGTTTAAGAAATCACCACAGAAATCAGGAAGAACTGGGAATTCAAAACATGAGCGGGGGAATATCACGGCCTTCGAGGGGAGGGGTTGAATATTTCAGGTCGCGAACGCAGTCTCCCGGCCGGATCCCGTTTGCCCGGTCTGATCGCCGCCGAACACAAAACGAGCTCATGGGAAAATACTCCGGCTCGCAAACGTCCCCCCGGCAGCGGGGGTCTATTCGTAGCGGTTTCCAGGGGCCGTAAATCATCGGGCCCCGACTCGGTTGCTAAACACATCAAAGCGTGTAAGATAACGCCACTTGGACCCGATACGGAGCGTCTGCTAAGCTAATAAGTTTCTGTCCCGGCTCGTAGTTTTGCGGGAGAAGGGGCTGGAGTCGGGGGTGCTCGGGGGTCAGAGGGCAGGATGCAGATCATCACCACGTTGTTGCCTAACAGTTTTACGTCTCGTGACCCTTTTAAAGACCCCAATCCAAAGCAAAACACTGGATTGGAAATGGCGATGCGTGGCTACACCCAGACACATATTTAGTTAAAATAAATAAAATATTTAGGTTTATTACCGATGCTATTATGAACGTCGTGGGAGATTGTCGCGATTAACTCGGATACCCAACGTTAGATTTGTCAAGAAATGAAAATACGCTCGTGGCAATAGTGTTAATTCTTGGGACGGATTGGCACGAAGCTGCCGCCGCTCTGTCCCGGAACCTGCCGCATTTATTTATACCGTGAATCTGACACGTGACTTTACACTCCAGAAAATGCAATAAGTATCGATACCAGAAAGGGGCTTCTGAATATCATGATATCCATTTTTACCATGTCGCCCAGTTCTACGTGTCTCCACAGCTGCACCATTCCTGTCATTCCTTCCTCCTTGCAGATTCTAGGGAAAGCCCGGTGTGGTGGTGTCCCTTCGCAATGCGAAGATGGCGACCCTGCTTCCTCCCCCAGGCAGCGACGCGTTCCGCCTCTTCACCCGGGAATCGCTGGCGGAGATCGAGAGGAACAAGGAGGAAAGCAAGAAGGCAGCAGAAGTAGAGGACGAGGAGCCGGCCGGCCCCAACGCCGATCTGGAAGCAGGCAAGGGTCTGCCGATGATTTACGGAGACCCTCCCCCGGAGATGATCAACACGCCTCTGGAGGACCTGGACCCCTACTACAAGGCACAGAAAGTCAGTCAGAGCATGGAAATAGCGGATAAATATCTAATCGGCAAAAGCAAAAGTAGAACAGGCAAAGGCAAATCGACTAAAACTGGCTGAAAATGACCTGTGATTCAAAAAAATGTACAGGAAAAGAACCTGAACACCAGAAATGAAATAACCAAACCAATCGAAAAGGATTCGAGCGGTTGAAATTGCGTGTTTTGGGGTTCAGGCTGGGCGCTTTTCCTCTCCATTGTCGTTTTATGTTTCGCCTCAGGCCTGTCAAATGATTCACATTTTCAACACGATTAATTCCGATTGATCGCGATTAATACCAATTCACGGTAAAAGTAGATCGGTCAGGCTTTGGCGCAGGCCGGTTGTTATGGTCGTCAGAGTACTTGCAGAGGAATCCCGGGCTAATAGTTGTGTAGCATGGCTCGGCATGTGTCATTTAAGGCAGGAAGTGCTTCGGTGAGAGGAAAAAAAACGCCTTCCTACAGAGTGCGACAACTACTTTACGTCGCTCGATCGTCCCATCTTGGGCTACCTTGCGCTCAAACTTGCCACGGTGAGGCAGATATGTGGTTAAAGTCAGCCATCTTGGTCGAGTTGGTTCTGCCGCCAGGTAGAATTGCAGCACCAATCCGCACCAGTGAATGAGTCATCGTGCCCTGCGTGCTCATTATTTGTTTAATCGAATTTAATCTTTAAATTAATTCATCTGAGTTAATTTTTCATTTTATTTTTGCAGTTACAGACAGTATCCGTTTGTTTTCCAGACGTTCATCGTGATCAGCAAAGGAAACACCATCTACAGGTTCAACGCCGAGCCGGCGTGTTACATTCTGACGCCCTTTAGCGTGCTGAGGAGAGGAGCCATCAAAATTCTCATACATTCATATCCTTTTTCAAATTTATCGTCACCACGGCGGCAAGTGGAAGTTTAGTCTTGGGCAAAAGAGGAAGTGACTGGGAAGATTTGACTGCAGGGCTAGTAATTAGCATCGGGGTTAACCTCCCAAAGTGTCACCCGGTTGGCTAAGCTAGCTCAACCAGAGATACCAATTCGTAGACAGATTCCCCAATTCTCATAATCATTTTTGAATATTGTGAAAATACAAACGTTTTTAAGGAAGTTGTAATCTGTAGTCCCTCTTCACCTCCTACATTGTGGGACTAGCGATGCTATCCACATAGCATCGCTAGCCAGCGCACAAAACCGTGACTCCAGATCAGTAAATAAACTTAATTTTCTGATCCAGTCGCTTCTTTTTCGGAGGCGAATCTATATTTATAAATGCGCGCGGATGCCGATCGTATCATCACAATTGTGTCCTTAATCCGAAATTAAATTATTTAGCATGTTCATCATGATTACGATCCTGTCGAATTGTGTGTTCATGACCATGAGCAACCCACCGTCATGGAGCAAAACTGTTGAGTGAGTACATCCTATTTTGATTTCATTTTATTCCAACGCAACATTTGATTGAAATGTACTGATATTTCGCAACTGCTCCGTAGGTACGTCTTTACCGGTATTTACACCTTCGAGGCAACGGTCAAAGTGTTGTCTCGGGGTTTCTGTGTCGGATCTTTTACATTCCTTCGAGATCCATGGAACTGGCTGGATTTCATGGTGATCAGCATGGCGTAAGCAACGTCCATCCCAATAACACCGGATTGTAGAAACGTGACTTTTCTCCAGACGCGACCCTCCGAGATCCTCTCGCACTTTGGTGTTGACCCGCGTAGAATGTGAGACGCTGATGAGTGCGTGTCCTTTTTCCAGATACGTCACCGAGTTCGTCGACCTCGGCAACGTGTCAGCCCTCAGAACCTTTCGAGTCCTTCGAGCCCTCAAAACAATTACTGTGATTCCCGGTACGTAGCATCGTCTGTCTTATGTTGTGGGGATTGTTTCATCATGATTGTCCTCGTGATTGTTTGAAGAAAACATCTGGATTTGAAAGTACAGTCTGTGAATCTGCTGTTATTCAACAGTTGACTGGTTTACCTCTTTAACGTCGTCAATGACAACGATGCATCGTTGATGGTGAAATAAAACCCGGGGAGATCATTTGTGAACTCGAAGCCAAACATCGGATTCAAGCATCAGCCTGGTTTTTCGATTATAACCAAACGCAAAAAACATCAGACATTGAATTTGCAGCTTCAAACGCACCGTGTCTTGAAATTAAATTTGGAAAGCCAACATTTCTATGTCGTTTATTGGAATCTTGTCATTAACACGTCGAAATCTCACTCCGTTATTGGCCAGAAGAAACCGCAAACTTTGAGCTTTCGTGTGAAATAACTTTTATGAAACGGTGATTTCTGCAGACGCCAGCGTTGATCGACGTGCGATTCATGTTACCGCTGACGCCTTTTTTTTCTCCGTTGACTCATCTCGCGCTTTGCTCAGGTTTAAAAACCATCGTGGGCGCTTTGATCCAGTCTGTGAAGAAAATGGTGGACGTCATGATTCTGACCGTCTTCGCCCTGGCGGTTTTCGCCCTGGTCGGCCTTCAGCTCTTCATGGGGAACCTGCGGCAGAAATGCGTGCTGTGGCCCATCCACGGCAATGAAACCCAATTTGATTTTCTCAACACCACCATCGCATTCAACGACACTTTCAGCAGCAGCCTGGGCGTCAATGATACACTTTATCCCAACAGTACCTTCGACTTTTTGGAATATATTGAAAACCCAGGTACATTGAAACCACTCCCGGTCTGGTTTTGAGCTTCGGTCGCCCTCAGGCTTCGGATTTGACCGTATTTTCTCATCCTGTTGCAGATAATCACTACTTTTTGGAAGGCAGCAAAGATGCTCTCCTCTGTGGAAACAGTTCCGACGCTGGGTACGGCTTTTTACGTTACTCATCCCCGCTTCATGCATATCGCTCATATCGCACTTCCCCTCATTATTATTGCGCTGACTTGAACCTGAGGTCATAGCATTAGATTTGAAAACAACACAACCGTATTCGTCCACCCGTCCGGCATTTGTTTGCGCAGACTTGCGCTAAAAAGGATAAACTGCTCGGTGAGCTACGTGGCAGACACAAAGAGTAAAAGAAATTTCCGAGAAAAACGGCTACGAGGCTCAGTGAAGGGGGTTTGCAATTTCGCCACAGGTGATTATGCTCGTATCCCAAAGAGAAAGATCATTCTAGACTAGCCATAATCCCACCCTACTTTCTAGATTTGTCTTTCATTCTTACTAAGGCTTTAACTATTTAAATTACTTTTTTTTTTTTTTAAATCAGGCTCGCAGTCAGTGTCGGGAACCGATTTTATAATCCCAGTTTTAATCGCTCTCATTGAGGCCACTGTACTTTTCTGTTAATGCCACGAATTATTGTTCTAAGCCGCCAAATCCATTGACCATTTCAAAATATGAATGTGAAAACCTTTCTGACAATCTGTTCTTTATTTTAATTAAACTTTTATTTGAGCTGAAGAAAGGTGTGCATGCCGTCACGGTGACCCCTCTTGTGCCCGGCAGGAAGTGCCCCGAAGGCTTCACCTGCATGAAGGCTGGGAGGAACCCCAACTTCGGCTACACCAGCTTCGACTCTTTCGGCTGGGCCTTCCTGGCCCTCTTCCGCCTCATGACCCAGGACTACTGGGAAAACCTGTTCCAGATGGTTGGCGCTGCTTCAATATGTCAGAAGACTTGTTCTTTTTTCCTCAAATGCATTCATTCCGTCCTTATTTCTCGTAGCTTTTGTTTTGTTCCCACTCCAGATTCTGCGGGCGGCTGGAAAGACGTACATGCTTTTCTTTGTGGTGATCATCTTTCTGGGCTCCTTCTACCTCATCAACCTCATCCTGGCAGTGGTGGCCATGGCGTACGAGGAGCAGAACCAGGCGACTCAGCGAGAGGCCATAGAGAAAGAGGAGGAGTTCCAGCGGCTATTGGAGCAACTCAAGAATCAAGAACAGGTACAATGACCTTTGGGTTCATGCGAGGTCTCCCAGGGCAACAGCTGGCCGCAAATATCTGTGATATTATCTGTTAAGACTTTTGGGAATGGATGCAGGCTAGCGCAAGATTCGGATCTGATTGTGCGAATGAGTCATAGATTTTCAAGAAGTCAAAATATAAAGTTGAGATGGGAGGCTGAAATACCTGAAATCCATTCATTTTGCTAAGCTAACTTGCAGGAAGCCAATCTCGTTTCTACTTTAGGAATCGTTGCGGAAAGGCTTTTCTCCCTCAAAAACTAAATTCAGAGTATCCTTTCAGCACATGGTTGCTTAAAAAAACATCTCTATAGTTGGAGTAAAGCTAAGGTAACAGTGGATTCCTGACTTTTTCCCAGCAGGCCCTTTCTGGTAGTCATTTTACACTCAGCAGCAAGAAGTCGCTCAGTCGTCACACACCGCCTGAGCCCCCAGATGATCAGCAGAGCCTCGGAAATGAAAACGACGAACCCGTCAAGGACTGCAACGGCAGGATCATTCCCCGTCTCCTTGTCAGAGCGCCGACCTTGGTGAAGGTCAGCTGGATACGACGGCAAAGGTCGCGAGGTGGTGGAGGTGTGGCGACGGCCGGTGACACGGTTTTCTAATCTATCCCGCAGCCTGCTCCGGACTATGAACTCTCAGAGAAATCCCGAGGCTCTGTGCAAAGCATGATTCATCTGGAGGAGCCCAACGCATCGCAGAGATCTGCCAGCGCTCTGAGCGTGCTCACTGCAGCGGCCATGGAAGGTAAGGCGGCTGTCGGGCCCCTTTGTGTACTGTCCATGCACAGGGTCAATACACGAGTCCTGCAAGGCTCAAAGTCAATATCCGAGTCAGTAGGAAATGTGGACATTGCTTTTTTATTTTGCCCATTTTACATGGAATTGAACAAATTAACGAAAACTACAATGTTGGGGAAAATTACCGGGACATTTTCCCAAAATAAAATATTGACAAAATTCCCAGGAAATGGTTGGAACAAGGGCGAGCGCGTTGGTGCATTGCTGTTGCAATAAGGTCCCCGGTTTCCCGGTTTTCTTCCCGCTTCTCCCCACAGTCCAAAAACGTGCAGTAGGCTAACTGGAAAGTCCGAATTAGCGAGCTGTTGCGATTGAGAGAGCGAGCGGTTGTATGCCTCTATATGTGGCCTCAACTGGAAACTGGTTCCGGGGTGAACCCAGAACCCCGGTGACTGCTGGGACAGACTCAGGCTCCCCTCGCAAGCCTGAGTGCAGGATAAGCGGTGCAGATAATGAATGAACAAAGAACAAGGGAAATGCTACCACATCTGAAGAGTGCTGGTGCCCAGCTGGGCGTGTAGACACAACAAACCGATCGGATCTCCGACATGTATGTAATTGATCCGGAAAGTTAAAAAAAGCTAATATCGGTAGATCTGTTGAGAGATCCACATCGGACGGTTAAATCCCTCGGCGAGACGTTTGAACCCGGGCTCCGTGTTTTTCTCGGCGTAGAGCTGGAGGACGGTCAGCGGCCGTGTCCGCCCGGCTGGTACAGGTTTGCCGACGTCTTCCTGAAGTGGGACTGCTGCCATCAGTGGGTGCTCCTGAAGGAGTGGGTGTACTTCGTGGTGATGGACCCTTTCGTCGATCTGGCCATCACCATCTGCATCGTGCTCAACACCCTCTTCATGGCCATGGAGCACTACCCCATGACCCCTGAGTTCGACTACATGCTTTCAGTGGGGAATCTGGTGAGTAGAGTTTCTTTTATTGCTTTTAACCAAAGATGATGCTTTTAATGAAATGTGCTCATTTATTTAGAATTTCCAATGATTTTGTTGCTCCAAGCAGATGCGCCTCTGTTAAAAACATGGCGTGATTACATCTTTTCTAGTCGGCAGTACATGTCGGGGCCTCTGGAGACTTGGATCACACCAGACGGACATCCGAGCGAGTGGCTTAAAGAAGCTAGCAACTCAATCACACTCTTTTTCACATCATAAGGTGATTCTCGAAATCCCTTCCCGTTTAGGTTTTCACCGGGATCTTCACGGCCGAAATGGTCTTCAAGCTGATCGCCATGGATCCCTACTATTACTTCCAAGTGGGCTGGAACATCTTCGACAGCATCATCGTCACTCTCAGTCTGGTGGAGCTTGGGCTAGCGAACGTCCAGGGTCTGTCTGTCCTCAGGTCCTTCCGTCTGGTGAGACGAAATCTCTGACCGCCCGGGTATTCATTCAAACTGGCGCCGCTTCCTACATTGAACCCGTTTGTCCCTTTCCCCGTTAGCTCCGCGTCTTCAAACTCGCCAAGTCCTGGCCCACGCTCAACATGTTGATCAAGATCATCGGCAACTCGGTCGGAGCCTTGGGGAACCTGACGCTGGTGCTGGCCATCATCGTCTTCATCTTCGCTGTGGTGGGGATGCAGCTGTTTGGCAAGAGCTACAAGGACTGCGTGTGCAAGATCTCCGAGGACTGCGACCTGCCTCGGTGGCACATGAACGACTTCTTCCACTCCTTCCTCATCGTGTTCCGCATCCTATGCGGCGAGTGGATCGAGACCATGTGGGACTGCATGGAGGTTGCTGGGCCCGCCATGTGTCTCATTGTCTTCATGTTGGTGATGGTCATCGGAAATCTAGTGGTGAGTGCAACCACCTTGCACCTTCTCGTCCAAAGATGTTGATGCCGATCAAGGTTCGTCAGGACCCTTTCCTTTAAGTCTGTCGGTCACTTTGTCGCGCAGGGCTTTCAGGGACGATGCCGATATTTGGGATTGGAGAAGGTCCTATCTGCACTTCTGCCGATAGTCTTTACTGTTTCTCCAATCCTGCTAGCGAAATACATGTAGTGCAAGTTTGTAGTTTCACCTTAGCCGACATTGTTCATATCTCAAGGGGAGGGTAAGATAAGATAAGATAGAACTTCCCGTAGGGGAATTTCTTTTATCACAGCAGCGCAACAATACCAATGTCAACACATATGAATATAAATATAAATAAAAGAGATCGTGAAAAGATTGCAAAATATATCTATGAAAGAAAAAATTATGCTTTCCGTGCTTCTTCGGCTATCAGCTGTGTGCATTTTCATTTAAGTCATTCATTGTCTACCGCTTATCCCGCAATCAGTGGCGCCGGGGGCCGGAGCCTATCCCAGCTTTCATTGGGTCAGTCAATCCCAAAGCCACATATAGACCCTTTCATTCACACATCTGAACAATTTTGAGTCTCCAATTTGTTTTGGGATTGTTTGAGGAAGCGGGAGAAGCCAGAGGAAACTCATGCATACACAGCGGGAACATGGAGGCTCGGCCACAGAAAGCCCCCCGCCCCCCCGTTTGGATTTCAGCGCATGAATTTCAAATGGCGCATTAAAACAGGGGGGATGTTAATCCTCCGGCCGTCTAATATCACATCCGGGCCTCACAGGACGGCGGTGGAGGACAATCCCTCTCGCGTTTCATTCCAGTGTCATGTTAATGGCGATCGCCGTGGCCGTTTCCTGTGGGGTTATTTAGAGGAATGAAAAGGAAATGACTCATAATCGAGCGCGCCGAAGACCGCGTTGCGCCGGCCGTGCCAAAATTGTTTTGGCATTTTTGTCAAGCACTCAACCCCGTAGCCGCATCCCATAAACGTACACGCACATGACCGCACGCTATTCACACTGACATAAAGACAAATAGTGCGCGTACGCACTTCACAGCGGGTGGGTTGGGTGGTCGGGTTCTATTTAAATCTAATGACTTGAGACACCAAACAGTGGTTCTGACCTTGAGTATGTGCTAAGATGTGGCTCAGGCAGGAACGCTGCCACTGTGGGAACAAACTCAGACAGCTGAGGGAGCGCGGCTCCGGTGGCGGGGGGGAGGGGGGGGTGGGCGACTGGGTGTTGAGGAAAGTAATCTGATCGCGGATTTAAATGTAATTGATAAAGAGGTAATCGCGTTGCCCCATCGGTGACGGGCCATGTGAAGCCCCCGTGGATTTGACCTGCGTGTTTGCCGACGTCTTTTGATCGTATGCTCGCTCGCCGACGTCGGAGAACCCCGGGGTCAGGGGGCCCCCTGAATTCTCCGGGTCTCGTTTGACCAATTAACTGTTAGCGTGATCATACGTGATGTTAGGGGTCAGGGAAGTCAAGTAAGAAATCTCAAAGTTCAACGTTATCACCGCCCTCGCCAAGCGTTAGATCACAAGAATGGTACCCCTCTAATGCCATTAGCCAATTAGCAAAGCTTAACTCGAAGACAGGAATAAAGGTAGCTACGGGAGCTAGCCTAGCTCCTGCGGCAGCGCCTCCAAAGCTCACTTATTCACACATTAGGCAAGGCAAAGGTAAGGTAAATTTAATTACACGGCCAATACGAAGCGCCACACGAATCACAAATATGCACTCAAATAAAACGAGCAGGATTATAAAAGAGTTTAACTCGATAAAATGCCCGAGCAGGGTGTGAGACGATGATCGGCCGGTTGGAGAAATTAAAAATCAGCCAAATGTCGATTTTGCATTTCTCGTTTATTTTTCCTCATTATATTGATAAAAAAGAAAAAACACACACACATTGCGTTCGTCTCCCGGCTCCTCCGCGTCCTGGCTTGACTTTTCCGCAGCTCATCGTTTCCCCTTCATTTCTGGTTCGCAGCTCCGACGCGCCCCCCCCCCCCCGTAGAATTAGCCTTCCCGCAGCTTGTGTAACCATGATCTCCCGCTAAACCTGGGAAACAGGAACCGCGAAATTGACTCGGAGGCTCTCGGGACTAAAAATAGCCCCGCCTGCTGCAGGAGGAGACAACATATTTACAGATGTACGAGATTATCGACGGTCAACAACGTCCCATGTTAGCCATCGGTGAAGCCGGCAAAATGTTAAAAATCGCCGTATCGGACGATCGAGATTGTTGTCATTCAAACCCAGGCAAGTCCGGGGGAGACACGCTTCCAGGTGATCTTTGGCGCCCCCCTTGGTAGACCTGAGCGACTGCAGGGTCGGTACACATTTATTTGCGTTCTACATAGTTCCAGGAAGGAGGAAAGCCTCTCGGGTTTGTTGTTGAACGTGTGAGGCCCCTCTCACCGAGGCCTTTCTCTCCTCAGGTACTGAACCTCTTCCTGGCCTTGCTTCTCAGCTCCTTCAGTGGAGACAACCTCTCAACGGGAGACGACGACGGCGAGATGAACAACCTCCAGATCGCCATCGGCAGGATCACGCGGGGCATGGACTGGTTCAAAGCTTTCGCGCTGCGGGCCGTCCTGGGGATACTGGGCCGGGAGGCCGGCGGCGGCCCGAAGGACGACCGGGAGCCCAAAATGGAGGACGTGGAAATGAACCACCTGGAGACGGGCCACGGTCCCAAACTGGCCGACGGAATTTCCAACTGCGTGGTCGAAGGCTCGCCTTCCGGAGTCGCGACGGATGGGGAGTTCAGCGTCAGCGTGCCGATCGCCCGCGGCGAGTCCGACTTCGAGAACCTCGGCGAGGACGACGAGGAGGACGGCGACGATGACGACGACTCCGAACTTTTAGACGAGAACAACCAGGAACACGACTGGGTAAGTAACTGGGTAAGAAGAGGTGATCAATGAACTACCTGAATAACAATTCAGTAGAAATGGAGCAACATTTTTTTTTAAGTTCGAGTCAACTTCATTCTCATTACACTCAAGTGCATGGCAAAGAAATGCAGTTAAGCTCGAAACGCAAAAGAGCAGCAGATGCAGACATAATAAATAAACTCACAATTTGTTATTACGTCAACAATTCACTGGGGATTTACAAGTAGGGCACCATGAACATATTCTACGGATGAACATTAAAATCTATGTATTTATTGGTTCTGGTGTTTATTTATTGATTTATGAAATTCCCCATTTGTATTTGTGCCTAATTTCACAAATGGCCTCTTCGCCCAGGAACGGCACATTCTTAAATAGTTCAAGCAGAGCCTGATGAGTTCACACCGCGTCATCCTGTTCCTGCCGTCGTCCGTATTGTGTGTGTGTGTGTGTGTGTGTGTGTGTGTGTGTGTGTGTGTGTGTGTGTGTGTGTGTGTGTGTGTGTGTGTGTGTGTCCGCACTCGTAACGGACACCCGTCCTTTTTTTTTTTGTCAACCGTTCCATCAAACTTCACCTTTTCTCTGCTGATTTTCAAGATATCTCTTGACCTCCTCCTTTTGCCTGCTCCTTCAGGAAAGCCTCGGGGAGACGACGATGCTGCTAAATGTCAAAGTGAGTCGACCGCTTGAACCCGCCCGTGAATATTTTTAATCTTTTTAACAGTTTTAACAGGGGGTCGGTGTTTGATATCGGGATTTTACTGAGAAGAGATTATCTTTGTCAATGTGGTGGGCGACCAGCTGATGGGCGCTCTGGAGGACGGCGTTTCGACGGTGTGCAGCACCGTGGACTACCAGCCGCCCGAGCCCGAGCCGGAGGAGGAGGAAGAGGAGGAGGAGGAGCCGGTGGAGCCGGAGACCTGCTTCACCGACAGTACGTGTTTCGCATCGCTGGGCGGGTTGTGGGATATCGACACCCGGAGGGGTGAGTAAGTGTAAACGAAGAAGCGGATGAACCCAGTCTCCGGGTCTCCTCGCTGTCTTTTGACATATTTCCATCAGCGGGTTGACTGGAGACTCAGAGCTGTCCCTAGGTGTGAATGGCAGAGCGAATGGTTGGAATTCTTCACGTGTGACTGACTCGTCCTCTCCTTCAGACTGCGTGAGGCGCTGGCCTTGTCTCACTGTGGACATCAGCCAAGGAAAAGGCAAGAAATGGTGGAACCTCCGCAGGACCTGTTTCACCATCGTGGAACACGACTGGTTTGAGACGTTCATCATATTCATGATCCTCCTCAGCAGCGGGGCTCTGGTGGGTGGCCTCGTTTCGTGCGAGGGATTTTGACGTTTTGCCGCCTTCGACTCTCAAACCGTCCTCTCCCGGCAGGCCTTCGAGGACATCTACATAGAAAGACGTCGAACGATCAAAACCATCCTTGAGTTTTCAGATAAAGTCTTCACCTACGTCTTTGTCATCGAGATGCTCCTGAAGTGGATCGCCTACGGCTTCAAGACCTACTTCACCAACGCCTGGTGCTGGCTGGACTTCTTCATCGTCGACGTAAGTCGGGAAATGCCGTCGGCGGATAAACCGGAGGGATAAACGGTAACGCTTGAAGAGGAAATGTTTTGATTCTGCCACAGATTTCCCTGATTAGTTTAGTTGCCAACTGGCTGGGCTTCTCTGAACTGGGACCAATAAAATCCCTCAGAACCCTGAGGGCGCTGAGGCCACTCCGAGCGCTGTCCAGATTTGAAGGGATGAGGGTATGTTTTTGCTTTGTTTTTCCTCGCAAGGGCTTATTTTTCGCGTGTCAGTTTCAATCTCACCAGTGTGACCGGGAGATGCGTTCCAGGCTCTACATACTAACCTGACTGGCTTTCCTTTACCTTGTTTGCTGAATGCATGCTTTCGTCGCCGCGGCTGGAGCAGAGCCCGCCCAGGTAAGGGGGTTGACTTCCGAGGCACGGTACGGACTCGCGCGAGGGTCACGGCGCCGCTTCAGGTGGATAAATCCGCACTCCGTTCTGCTTGGTTTTCGGCCAGGTGGTGGTGAACGCTCTCATCGGAGCGATCCCCTCCATCTTCAACGTCCTGCTGGTGTGCCTGATCTTCTGGCTCATCTTCAGCATCATGGGCGTCAACCTGTTCGCCGGGAAGTTCTACCGCTGCATCAACACCACCACGGAGGAGATCTTCCCCATCAGCCAGGTCAACAACCACAGCGAATGCCTGGCCCTGAGAGAAGCCACGCAGGACGCCCGATGGGTCAACATCAAGGTCAACTACGACAACGTGGGGAAGGGCTACTTGTCTTTGCTCCAGATCGTGAGTACACTTCGAGACGGACGAACTCTGAGTTTGTGCGTCACGCATTTATCGTACAACCGAATTGTATTTTTGTGCTTGTTTTTTTTCTTTTTTTTTTTTTTTTGCAGGCTACTTTCAAGGGTTGGATGGATATTATGTATGCAGCTGTGGACTCGAGAGAGGTATGGGGTGATATTAGAGTTGGTCTCTCGGGGCAGCAGTGCAATTGTTTCGGAGGAGACCACATTTCTGAAACTCGGTGCCCGTAGTGTGCGAAAAATGGGTTTAAGCAGGCAGTTCCACTCGTTTTTTATCTAATAACAGTCACAAAATAGCCCAAATTGTTAAAAAGGAGTGGAATTGTTTTGGGGGAGACCGCATTTCTTCATCCCCTCGGTGCCCATAGTGTGCGAAAAATGGGTTTAAACAGGCGGTTCCACTTGTTTTTATCTAATAAAAGTCACGAAATAGCCCAAATAGTTAAACAGAAGGTATTTTTGAACTTTGAGCGTTCATTATCGGATACAGCAATAGTGACACTGTCATATACTGGAATTTCCACCATTTCCGGACTATAAGCCGCTAATTTTTTCACACGCTTTGAACACTGCGGCTCAAACAATGATGCGGCTAATCTATGGAAGAAGAATCGACTTTCATGGTTTCCGTACGCAGGAGGAAGACGAAGCTGGCGATCAGCTAGAGTAGGACAAAGCGGAGATAGAAAGCGGACGGACAGATGGACTTTTCCTTTTGTTACTTATTATTTTTCATCAGCCGTGTTACAGGCACTGCTCGGGAATAAAACATTTTCAGTACGTATTTGTGGGTGCTACCGGTATGCATTTGATTAAAAGAGAAAAAAAATGTTTCTGCGTAACATCTTTCCGTGTAAATATCTTATAGAGGCTTATAGACGAGTGTGGCCCGTATATGTACATATATATTTATTGATTTATTTTTAGCCCCCGCGGCTCATATTCAGGTGCGCTCAATAGGCCGGAAATTACGGTAATTTATGTATTGATCCATTCATATATTTTCTTCGTTCCTACTCAGTTTTCTAGGTGAAGGGACACTCCAAAGATGGCTTTGGCATATTTGTTCTCCCCCCACTCAGGTGGAGGAGCAGCCGTCGTACGAGATCAACCTCTACATGTACATATACTTCGTCATCTTCATCATCTTCGGCTCCTTCTTCACCCTCAACCTCTTCATCGGCGTCATCATTGATAACTTCAACCAGCAGAAGAGGAAGATAAGTCACGGAGGCCGCGATGTCGCGTTGCTTTTTTGGCGGCCCTGAATCGCGCAGCGCCGTTTCTGCCCCCCACTCTGTAGCTGAGTCATTGATCGAGATGGCAAAAAAAAAAAATCTACTCCTATCCCTATGTATGGTTTTGTGATTCACGTTATTTTAACCCCTATAATCAGCTTTGCGTTGTTGTGTCCCTGCACTTTGGAGATAAGGACATCTTCATGACGGAGGAGCAGAAGAAATACTACGAGGCCATGAAGAAACTCGGCTCCAAGAAGCCCCAGAAGCCGATCCCACGTCCAACAGTATGATTTTTTTTTTTCTTATAGTCTTACTGATCTGCGATGAATATGATGAATTTGGGGAAAAACATTTGGAATTCCAGCGTTTGACGTTGAAAAAGCACGGGGGAACCGAAGCGACACCAAGTCGTCTGAGCATGTGTGGCATGGCGTTGTCATCAGTGACCTCTGCACTGACCTTTTCTCCTCACTGATGGTGTGAACAGGCCAAGTGACCCCACGGGATTTGTGTTTCCCTTCTCTCGCCGCCCCTTTTTCCCCTTCGCCCCCGCAGAACCCCGTCCAGGGAATGGTGTTTGACTTCATCAGTCAGCAGTTCTTTGACATCTTCATCATGGTGCTCATCTGCCTGAACATGGTGACCATGATGGTGGAGACCGATAACCAAAGTGAGGAGAAGGAGAATTTTCTCTTCAAAGTCAACGTGGCCTTCATTACCGTCTTCACCGGGGAGTGCATGCTGAAGCTCTTCGCCCTGCGGCAGTACTTCTTCACCAACGGCTGGAACGTCTTCGATTTTGTGGTGGTCATCCTCTCAATCGCAGGTGGGTCTCCTCACTTGTCTGAAACATGTTCGCTAATTTCCATGGTCAAGTAAGGAGTGAAGAGATGTCTATGTTTTAGCATGGGTTTCAGTCAGAAAAACATGGGTATCATCAGCATAAAAGGATGAATTTTAACAAGAAAAGGGAATTTCACTATTTTTTTCCAACCAGAATTTTCAGATCAAAAGTAACGTGACCTCGCCTTGATCGATAGGCTTCGTTTCCAAGCCCGGCCGTTCCCCGTTGTCTAACTCCGGGCTGCGTCCTTGCGTTTCAGGCACGATGCTCTCGGACATCATCGAGAAGTACTTTGTGTCACCGACCCTCTTCCGCGTGATCCGACTGGCCAGGATAGGCCGGATTCTGCGTCTAATCAAAGGAGCAAAGGGCATCCGGACGCTTCTCTTTGCTCTCATGATGTCACTTCCCGCCCTGTTCAACATCGGCCTCCTCCTCTTCCTCATCATGTTCATCTTCTCCATATTTGGCATGTCGAACTTTGCCTACGTCAAAAAGGGGGCCGGGATCGACGACATCTTTAATTTCGAGACGTTCGGCGGCAGCATCATCTGCTTGTTCGAGATCACGACGTCGGCCGGCTGGGACGGGCTCCTGCTCCCGATGCTGAACAGGGAGGCCCCGGACTGCGACCCGAACTTCGAGAACCCGGGCACGGACGTGAGGGGTAACTGTGGCAGCCCGGGCATGGGCATGATGTTCTTCTGCAGCTACATCATCATCTCGTTCTTGGTGGTGGTCAACATGTACATCGCCATCATTTTGGAGAACTTCAGCGTGGCCCAGGAGGAGAGCAGCGACGCGCTGTGCGAGGAGGACTTCGAGATGTTCAACGAGACGTGGGAGAGGTTTGACCTGGAGGGAACTCAGTTCATCGAGTACAGCCAGCTGTCGGACTTTTGCGACGCCCTGCAGGAGCCGCTCCGGGTGGCCAAGCCCAACCTCCTCCGCCTGATCGAGATGGACCTGCCGCTCGTCATCGGCGACCGGATCCACTGCGTTGACATCTTGCTGGCGGTGACGCAGATGGTCCTCGGGGACACGGTGGAAATGATGGCCATGCGGGAAAGCATCGAGGCCAAGTTCATCCTGAACAACCCCACCTCGGACTCCTTTGCGCCGATTACCACGACCGTGCGGCTCAGAGAGGAGGCCAGGGCCGCCGCGGTCATCCAGAGGGCTTACCGCCAGCACCTGCTGAGACGCTGCGTACGCCACGCCGCTTATATGTACCGCCGCAAGAGGCCGGGGAGGAAGGACGAAGGGGAAGATCCACCTGAAAAAGAGGGTTTGCTAGCGCTAAAGATGGGGGTGCTCTACGGGAGCAATGTGCACCTCGCAGAGGAGATGGAACAGGCTGCTTTGGAAACGTTAGCAAACCGGCAGCTTCTTAATCCCGAGACTGGTCAAGCGGAGGCCGAAGCCGGGCCCGAACCTCCTGAGCCAAACATCCTGGTTGTACCTGTAGAAATTACAAATGAGGTTTTACTACATTCTTCCCCCAGTCAATTCCTCCTGACCCTGCAGGCAAACCTCCGAGAGTCGACGGTATAACAAACGGCAAACGACTGTTTTGTTTCCTTGATTTTAAAGTGTCACCAATCTGGCTTGGTTTTTTTTTTTTTTTTTTTGTTTGTTTTTTTGTTTTTCCACTTGGGATTAAAAGGGATGCACCAGCTTCGGTTTCGCCACCTTTCCGATTGTAAAAACCAACAAGTTAGATGCTTTCCTGTTCTCTGTGTGCGCACCGCAGAGCTCGGCACCCACCTCCCGCTAGTAAGCCTAGCGCCGGGAATCGTAGCAAGTGTTCGCCTACCTCGGTCAAAAGTCATCACACACACATTCCGAGTTTTTTTTGGTTTATTTTTTGTGGCTCATGAAGTAATAGAGCAAAATCACGACACACTGTTGATATTCGAGACAGATGCTGTACATTTACATGGATCGGGACAGTAGTTTTGGCTATGTAGTATTCGAGGTATTACCCCGTCTCATGATTTCCCGTCACTATTTCAGAACTATTAAGACTGTGTATTTGATTGCTTTTAATGGAGGAAAGGCTAATACTTGCCACGAACTGTCATTTGTTGCGCTAAGCTAACTAGCGGGAGGCAGGGTCTCAAGGTCCGTGATGCCCACAGAGAAGAAGAGCGCATCCGCCTCCACGGCTGAAGCACAGGGATGGTCAGGAACGGTTGACTTTCCCAGATAGTTTGCAATATCCCTTCAAGGAGTTTACGCTGCACTAATTATTGTCAAACCTGCCTTATTTTGTAATTAAATTTGAAAATCGATTCCCGCAGTTTTTTCTGTAATATTTGAGTGTTTTTGGGAGGGATGAAGGTGGAACCGCGCGGTTTCCTCTTGGAGACCTCGGCAGATGTCCGCACCGCCGATGTCGACCGGGACGACAGCGGAGTTTAGTTGAGCGCTACTTAGCATCGGCCCTAACTAGCATCTGTGATGGTTGGTCAACTTAAACTTAAACGAGATGGTTAGTTTTGGCAAAGCTATGCTAACGCAACCCTTGGTGGAAAATGCAGCGCTAGTCAAAAAAGGGATTTCCCTTCAAAAACCATTAAAAGCGGATGTTGTGCTGATATTAAACAGTACATATAATTTCCCGTTAATAAAGGACATTTTTTTAACTTTATGCACATTTTTGCAGTCGTTTATAGTTACTGCAAAAATGAACTAGCAGTTCACGCTACTTTCTGTCATCGCTATTGTTAGCATGTTGCTAAACTGTGAAATCGTGCCCTGAATAGTGCACACCGCTGGCAAATCATCCGGAAACACCGGAAATTCTCCATTAAATCCTGTTTGTTTTTATATCATTGAATGCTTTGAAATAAGTCGCAAGATGTTTTTGCCTTTTTCGCCCTGGTTTTCACCAAAATCCCGAACCTTGTGCCGCCCTCTCCCGACCAAAGAGCGACCCCAATATCACCCGATAGAAAAATGAGATTTATTGAATTCTCTCCTATCTATCAGTGGTAAATTGTTGACGTATTTCCATATCAAATGTGCTTGGACGGCCGCTGCTCCCTCAGGAAATGGGTTTAAAAAAAGAACGAGAAATCGGAGAAACGAGCGACTCGGCAATTAGCGGCGTCAATGAATCGCCGAGCGTTGTCCGGATGAGCGAAAAATGAGCAAAAAAAAGACCCGGCGTCGTCCCGTAGGGCCCACCCCTGGAGTTTATCCGCGTGATATTGCACTATTTCCTATCCCTTCCGACAGGAGGCCTGCAAGAGCCTCCCAGGACGATTTCATCAGTCGCCCCCCTGCATGTCGAATTGATGTTCTGTCCTTTTTATTTTGTCCGATATCAAAAAAGTAAAAAAAGTTCCTTCCACACCGGTGGAATAAAAGAGATCCTACGATCCCTCTGGATCCCATCTTACTTTGGTACTTGCTGTGCACGTTAGATCGACTTCCTCAGGTTGGAATACTGTTTTTTTTTTTTTTTTTTCTTTGTATTTCATTTTCATTTTGAATTAATCCATAAACGGCACATCGTGCTACGTTTGTATCTCGGCGGCGTGGCCAGTCTGAGCTGGCTGTCGTGCCGCCGCCGCCGTGGATTTGGATTGGAGTGTGTGAACGTGACTCGGAGGTTTGTCTTTGCGAATCTATCTCCAAATTTTGAGAAAACCCTCTGACTTTGCCCGCGCTCTCGATCAAAATTCACAGCGAACGGAAACCTATTAATTTTCATTTCAGTAATCCAACGCCTCGCTCCGTCTGTCCCTGCACACCCGTCCTGTCCGACTGCGAGTTACAAGAGCACGTCCTCACACACACGTCTGGCGTCCGAGGCGACGACGTGCGCCCGGAGTGCGTCCTCGCGTAGCACTGTCGCTTTCACTTGCCGTCTTAACTCAATCCAACATGTCTTACTCTGAACATACGGTATGCACGTGGGATACAGAAGCACTTTTACAAATACAGATTTGTAGTTTTTTGTTGTTGTTTTTTTTTTTTTTTTAAATGCCACCGACAGCAGAAGAAGGGTCTCAAACTCATTGTCTGGGGCGAGTCACTGTACTTATGATAATAATAATAAAAATATAAGCCTCAAATCCCAATCTCCGACAGATAACGTATTTGTTTCCACGGTTTGAATGTCATTTCCTGGCAAATTTGTAGCCAAGGTTTTATCAATCTGTTGTCACCTTGGGTCTGATTTCAGTTCATTTCAAGCAAAAAAAATATGAACTCCTCAACTGACATCCAGCCTCATGCGCCTTTAAATAACTTATATATGTTTTCAAAATTCTGGATTCCCCGGACTTGGCCCCCAGACCGGCAGTTTGAGACCCCCCTGCCGTGTGGGAGAAGGTGGCCTCTTCTTGGAAACAGATGGTCTTCTTCATGTGTTTTCGGACCCTTGTCTTTAATATCAGCCGGACTCATCCTGCCGCCACAGGGCGGCGGTTATTCCTGTCGGACGTCTGTCGATCAAGCCTCCTCTGACGGCGCGGGGAAAACTCTGGAATATCCGCTCCCCCTTTGTTTACATTTCTGACGGGGGCAGAGATTTACCGGCGCATCCGCAGACGGTGTCACCTGTATATACACTTTTCTGTTTTGTATATTTTTATGATTTGTTATTGTAAAACCAAAGGATTGTGATTACATTGTTAGAATAAAATACCTCCGAAAGGGTCAAGTAGGCAACAGAATCCTGTCTGCGGTCATTGTGTTGTGGGGCAGCGGCGGAACGCTGGCGCCCTCTAGTGGTTAAAGGGGGGAATTACATTTCCTCTAAACAAGTGGGTTGAAATTAAGCTTTTATCCTCTTTTCACACACACACAAACACACACTTACACACACACACACACACACACACACACACGGGGAGGGCTGTAGCGTTAGGATGTTTAAAAATTAAAAATGTGGAGGCTGTGAATATACTTTGTCATATATTTATGTCAACAAATCCAACAAATCTATGTGCACTTCAGTAACTCGTATAATGAAGTCTTTGAACAAGAATCGAACAAGAAAACAGCTGATGAAATATATTAAAGAAATAAAAATAAAAGTGTGTAGAAATGAATTTCATATCATGCCAAACAGATTTATGCACTTTTTTTTATATGTTTTACTGTGACTATTATGTGTATACATGAATTTCAGGTTCCTATCATGCCAAACAGTTTTATGCATTTTTTTTAAATATTTTACAGTGACTAACAGATCATTTAAATGGCCACTCGGTGACGGAAAAATCTGTGCATACCTACAAGAAGCTTACCTTTTTTCTGAATTTTTGCAAAAAGGGGAACTCACAAGAATAAAATTGAATGAGTTTCTCTAATCGTAAAAGTGGAGGGATATTGGAGGATATTTTGGTTCAGCCCAAATTTGCATGTGGGATATGACTCAGTGGCTCAGTCACTTCTTCTTCTTCTTCTTCCTCTTCTTCTTCTTCTTCTTCTTCTTCTTCTTCTCCTTCTTCTTCTTCTTCTTCTTCTTCTTCACAACACTCCCCGTCACTCTGCAGAGAGAGAGAGAGAGAGAGAGAGAGAGAGGCAGACACACACCCGGAGCTGATTTCGTCTCCTGCATGTCACCATGAGCTGGCTGCTGCTTGGATGCTGCGGTCTCATCACCCTGATCAACATCTCAGGTAAAGACATCTTGTTGTTTGGTTTACTGAGAAAGTGAGCGATTCAAATTCTGCTACAAAAAACAAACAAAACAAAAAACGAACGAACCAAAAAAACAAACATTTGGTGCAAAATGCAAAGATCTGATAAAAGATGTGAAAACAATGTAATTACCCAGAGCTTGTAATAATGTGTAGTATGAGTGGTGCATTATACTTGAATTTGTGTCAGACTGCTGCTCATGTGTTTTGCATGATGTTTTCAACTCCACGCGACCATTGCTTCCTGGCCATCTGGGGGAAAGAGGAAGTTATCTTCTGTAATCGACGAGTCGTACGAAGCGGTGTCCTCCCTGCCTCGAATTTCGGAGCAATCCGTCACTATTTTGGGTGACTGTTTGTCTCGACAGGCGTCAATGTAAATAAGACCCAAACAGAAATTAAATTAAAAAAAGAAGTGTCTCCCACCTTTAAATATCTATTTCATCCAAGTAATTATATTGTTTTCTGGTGGTTTCACAAAGCCTCCGGCTGATGTTTCGAGCATTTTCTCGCTAAATTCAAATAGTTGATTTCCGAGTAGCTCATAGCACCTTTTTAAAGTTAAAAATAGCATCACAAATGATATATTTGTCTGTAGATTTGCACATTTCCATCGGTGTTTACGGAAGAAGAAAATTCTAACAGGAAATTGATGTTTAATACATATTAATTATAAACAAACAGTTTTGCTTTCTATATATGTTGTTAACACTGTTGAGTGTTTATTCTTAGTTCATATTATTGATAACTTTTTCTTGCACTGCCCCCTTTCTGCTGTGTGTGTGGTTGAATCTAAAGGAAGATTCTATTCAATTCTATTCTATTTTAAGGTCAAGCAATGCTTTACGATTCGCTTATGACACATTAACGCGGTAGGATCTCCTACATCATAGTGACCTGGAGGGAGGCCTTATCTGGACCTTCCTAACCCCGAGTACGTTTACAACGCCAGCCTCAATACAAAGATCATGCAAATCACATTGCGCGGATTAAAGTCTGAAAATGAGAATATGACCCTTTGCTTGCTCTTCTCGTGATCTCGAAGGCACCGTCAATCACGATTATCAGACCGTAATAACCTTAGTTCAACGCCGTTCTCTCGTCCGGCCAGTTGCTGCGAGCCACTCGCAGACGATCGACCAGAAGCCCTTTATCATCGGCTCCTACACCGGACAGCACCGGGCAATCTTCTGCTTTCCTGAGAAAGCCCAGCTGGTGGACAAAGTGCGCTGGTACAAGACCGCGACGTACGACAATGACCCCAGCACAGGAGAGCTCTTGGATAACAGCCACAGCTCGAAGAAAAGCATCCACAATGTTCTCTTCCTCCGTAATTTGGCCGTCAAGGACAGCGGAGTGTACTACTGCAACCTGAACGACACCTGGGGGCTCGGGACCGAAGTGCAAGTCTTCAGTAAGTGTGGCGCCGTCCGTCCGGCGCAGTTCGGCTGCTCGGCCGCCGTGACGCCACCGGAACCGAGCGTCCAATGGGATTCTCCGGGCGAAATCCCTTGACGTTCAAGTTTTCGCTGCAAATCTCTT
This sequence comes from Fistularia tabacaria, assembly GCA_901007705.1. Taxonomy (NCBI): domain Eukaryota; kingdom Metazoa; phylum Chordata; class Actinopteri; order Syngnathiformes; family Fistulariidae; genus Fistularia; species Fistularia tabacaria. The sequence continues at coordinate 70,448 of CAAKHD010002356.1, forward strand.
CGCCTTGAGTCGCCCTTTACATCGTTTGCCCTTCCTAATCCCCTTGTCTCACAGGCCCTCTCGACCGAGCTCAGGTTGAGAAAAGGAGCAGGATAAAGGACGGCCTCATCATCTTCCAGGGGCTGCTGCTGGCCATCATCGTCGGCACCATATTCCATCAGAAGAAAAACCTGGTGAGTGGCAACGGGGGCGAAACACCCAACAATCTTCACTCTGTGTTTTTACCGAATCCCTTGTCTTGTCTTATCCATTCTCCTTCCTCCCGTCAGCGGGTGAAAGAAAAGGACATCATCTATGAGGAGCCCGAGACCGAGCACATCTACGAGGTCTGTTCGCCGGATTTGTCGTCCGCCTCGTGTTTTCCACTCAGTCGTTACACCCAAGGATTCGAAAATCCCGGAAAGTCCGCCGGGTCTGACCCGCCTCTTGGGGTGAAACCCGAGGTCGTGCTGAAGTCAGTACGGGGAAAGCCGTTCGCTCTCCACGGATGGGGCCAACCCCTCGGTACGCGGGGGGTCGACGGTTGACAGCTATTTGCATTTTTCGTTGAGTTGATCGAGCGTGTTAACTGGTAGACTGAGTACGCTGGTGAGCGGGGGATCACTCTGATTGGCTGATCAGCTAAAGCGGTACGGTGTTCTCGGTCCAGGGAACAAGTCTCCTCAAAAAGGCCGCAAAGAGCTCTCGTCTCGGTTTAGGATTCAGCATTTTATCGTCTCATGTTCTTACTCAGGAGGAGTTAAACCAGGAGACAGCAGTCTCTGAACGTGCATTTCATCCAGGACCTTTCTTTGTCACTGAGGACTCTTTCCCTCCACTTTTCCCTTTTTACATATTTATCTGTTTATTCTTCGAGATGTTATTTATATTTTTTGTCTTCGATTTTTTTTATTTTATTTTCAGATGCTGCTATTGTCTGATTGTTGTGTTGTGTCCTGCCTTTTAAGGTTGTTTGAGTCTTTTTTTTCCTCACGCCGAACCTGAGAGCTGCTATCTCTAAATTTCGTAGCACTCTGTGTAAAAGTCTTGAATCCTTGAATCCTAATTTCACCCAAATCATGCTTTCCCCGATTCTCACCCGACAGCAACATGGACTAAAATTAACCAACTTATCTGCACTTAACCAAATACCTGTTCTATCTAAATTGCCTAGTGATTAGTGGTCCAGCACCAATGAAGTGCTTGTATCGCGCCGACCCACAGAGGGTTACTCGTCATTCTCGGAAAAGCTATTCCCCTAGAATAAAAGTCCTGAAACTGCTGCACCCTGGTCTGCAGCAAACTGAAAGAGCAGCGATCAACTGGCACTGCTTCGTTTACAGGTTTCGCTTTTTGAAGCGGACTAATGACGGTTCCTGCCGTCTGTGGGCTGACAGTCGAATCGGCGCTGCTAGAGCGTCGGCTGGAGTTTATGCAAACGTTTTAGTGCAACTAAAGGTGGTAGCATTTTTTCTTCGCCTGTGTGTGTGTGTGTGTGTGTGTGTGTGTGTGTGTGTGTATGTGTCTTAAGACACACAGACTCGCTCCACTGACCACCTTTAACCACTCGCTCTGCCCAAACTGCCTAAAATAATTGGTGACTAACTGAAACCTAGCCTTTGCGAAACTTCTTCTCGCTTCCCGTGCTTTTCGTTGAAATCTCTTACCAGATAACCTTTGCCGCTGCGATTTGATGATATCATAGTAGCATATTGTTTATCACAGCTGGTGATATTGAAAAGTATCTCTCCGGGAAAGTTGCCACAGTATCGGAGGTTCTTGAACTATTTACAACACATACCGCCGCAGAGATGACTCGGCTCTCCGAGTATTCATCTACAGCTATGCACAGTTCAATAACAAGGTGAAGGTGTTATGAAATATGTATATCCATAATATCATATAATATAATCATTGTTATTGTCAGCCAATTTAAACCATACAAATGCCGTTTGAACACCGTTTATATGAAATCTAGTGATTCCTCTGTGCGCCACTAGAGGGAGCCCGAGTGCGATTAGGGCACCATATCCAATAATGAGGTATCACACAGTTGTATAGGATTCAGAATATGTTGCAATGAATATTTACATTTTTTTATTATCATATTCAAGCCTTCTACAATAAACAACGACTGTTGGGTGGGGAAAAAAAATTCTCATCATGCTTAATTTCATTTATGGAGAAGAGTTTACATTATTTATAATTATAAGTTATGGAAAAAATAATTTCATTACAAAGACAAAACTGTTTCATGCCTTATTATTAGGTAACTTTAGCTAACTTTCTACAGAATTTTTGTTCCGTCTCTTTATTTTTCTTGCTGATTTAATAATAATAATGAGTAAATGCTTTTCAGGCATTTTTAAATCATGCTTATGTTCATGTAAAAGTATGCTAATTGTTTGCGGCAGCTAATCACCCGTATATTCATTACACCTTGAAAACATTTAAGTTTACGACATTGTGGGAAGTCGGTGAGAGAAAAAGTGACGAGTGACGTCACAGGAGTTGTTACTCTCGTGTCTGGATGTAGACGGAAAAATGAAGGTTCACATTTGTCATAACTACAAGTAAAGCTCTACAATGCAATGTGGGTAAGAGACGCACATAGACTCTCTCCTTCTGGTAATCTTTAACCTGCAGTGACTGATACTGAACGGTCTCTCCCCGCAGGGCTTGGCCTTTGAAACCTGCGACGGAGGCCTGTACGAGGACCTCGCCATTTACTCCGAGGCCGAAGTTGCCGAGGCGCCGTGGGAGTCCAACTGACCCCGAAAGCCACCCGGTCTGTCGGTACAGCTCGGTCAAGTTGAGGCGGGCGGCTGAGTCTTCGACGCCTCGGCCCGCATTTGCCGACGCTGCCCTCTTCTTCTGTTCTTTCAATCTAAGTGCTTCCGCTTCCTCCATAATGCTTAGCCAATGTGCTGTCGCCTTCCAGAGGGTCAAATCTGATTTATGGGACTTGTAGTTTTTATGAGCCGGAAGTGAGACACTTTACGCTTGAGATTTGTGTTCAGCTGACGTCATTGGTGCTCCGAGCTGGTGAACTACGTTTTCGACAGCGACTATGCGTATGCACTTTCTATGGTATAATATAGTGTTAATTATTATTATTTGGATATATTACTGTCAGCCATGACGAAATTCATCTCGGTAAAATAATAATCACGATACTGTTTGAAAAACGTCCACGACTGTTGTCAGTTAGCTTAGCCAGCTGCACCGGGAACCACTGACTTCCTGTAAGGCGGCTCAATTCCGACGTTTCGCTGCCGTTCGGCTCCTCGAAGCTCCAGATTTTATTTTATCGCCTCCGAGCTGGAAATATCAGTAGACCCAGTAAAGACCCGAAAAATCTGGATTTCAGACGGGGTGAGTGTGATCGGATGCTCTTCGTGAAGCGTCGCTAGCTGCCTCCCGGTTGATTGGCGAGCAGCCGGGCAACCGAGAAACACGACAGGGGCGGCGTCGCGGTGCTGTTTTTAAACAAAAATGCATATATATCGATTTATCTCTGAGTTTTCTGAATTTAAACTTCGGCGGCAGAAAGAGCGCTAGCTGCTGGTGATCGGCTGGGAGGTAGCAAGCGACGAGCTCACCCAGAGGTGCGCAACGCAGCTAGCTTAACAAGCTACATCGGGAGTCATGCTAGGGCACCGGCTAGCTTAGCGGACCACAGCCAAGGGCGTTCAGGGACACCGCGGCTTCGTCGGAGAAAGTCCCTGAACGCACCACAGCACCGCGTCTCTCGGCTGCAATGTGTAACGACGCAGTAACGCCACTGAACTGCAAACTCTTGATCTGTATTTTTTATGTAAAACACACTATTTGCTCATCATATAGCTTTTAGTTGGCGAACGACTGTGACGTTTCAGGTGTCGAAGGTACAACGGTGTAATTTGCCCTGTTTGTGAAAGCGTGTTATTTTTACATTGATAAACTACCATTGGTGCAAGATATTCGTAGATTTCTGACTAAAATGGGATTCCATTCAAATAAAGAAAGGCCCCACTTACATCCAGCAGAAGTAGCTTTTTTGTGTGTTAGAACATTGTATTAAAAAGGCAATACTTTTTTTTTTTCCAGAAAGTGTGATGATGTTGACAAGTGAAAAGGGTCTGGTGTTTTTAATTGATTGAGTAAAAAGCTGAATAAATCAGTCAAGTAAAAGCAGATGGTGGTAAAACCCTTTTAACAGGTCAATTTCTCCACAAATGTTTAGTTTATTTACTCTTTTTGAAACCAAGAGTGTTTTTAAAGGGTATATTAGTACTTCAAATCCACCAACATTTTGTCAATTCTCAAATAAATAGTATTGCTGTTGCCCTGAAAAGACCATGTCTTTTAATGTAGACCATGGCCCAAATTGTTGCTGTTGTTTGTTTTGGGGAAAAAAAAGCTTTTTTTTTTTTGTAATTGTAAGAAGAATAAACACAATACACTTTTCAATTTGCTGGAAATGATTGGTTTATTGTTCTTTTCAGATAATTAAAAAAAATAATAATTTAAAAGCTGCATGTTTTCCTTCCAAACGTCGCATCCACTCTTGTCGCTGTGCATCCATACACGGGTTAGAAACCCTCAGCATATAAATAAGCAATAAATATATCACAAAATCAATACTCTTGATCTCCAGATGATCAAGGGTCTTAGCTGGCGTTGAGAGACAAAATCAGCTTCTCTGCTCTGAACAGATGCATCTTTGTTTCCCTCCTCACCATCTCCCAGGCGTCAGAGGAGCGTCCCTGCAGGCAGAGGTTTATTATGATCACTGTTCGCCACATTGACTTTCAGGAATTAAATGTGTTTTGAGTTTTGTAAGGTAGCATGCTGTTCATTTCGAATTTGTTTTTATTAAATTGATGAATTATTAATTATGTACAGTCTACTGTGTTACAGTCAGTCAGTCTCACCAGTGGTTCTAGAACTTCTCTAGAGATGCTCTGGAAAAACATTTGCAGCTCATTGTTGGTGTAGTTATGTTTGCCTTTGGGCTGAAGGAGAAAAGACAAATAAAAGGGAAATTTTTACCCACATTTACTTTACACACACGAGAATCGGGACGTGAGACGCGTTGTGGCAACGACTGGATCACACACACACACACACACACACACACACACACTTGGCACTCACACAGGAGCGCAGCCCCTCCACCTGCTGGTTCAACAGGTTGAGGAAGTCCTGCAGCATTTTCTCTTCCCACGGGGAGGAGGTGGAACGCCCCTCAAACATGTTGAACACCTCCTCCAGGACCTGGACCACGAACATGACACGGGCGCTGGGCTGGAAGAGGAGGTGAGCTCGATCAACACCGCAGACAAAGAGAGCATCTCTGCACATTCAACGAGAGCGCCGACGGATCACGGACTCCCCCTGTCGGCCGTAGCCAGAAGTGCATATAGTCAAGCTGACACTGAACAAGATGGTCCAATACCTTAAAGATGAACCATGCAGGTACTATGATAATACTAGAAATGTAATCAAAATATCCAAATTAGACACAAAACTCGTGTGGGCATAATCTTATTTCTCAAATGTACCTTTAAAAATGTGAAATGCACTTCTTAAAC
>CAAKHD010002356.1:78464-88929 GCA_901007705.1 Fistularia tabacaria
TTTATTTTATTATATTTTTTTTTTTTTTTTTTAATAAAAAAAAAAAAACATTGGGGGGGGGGGGGGGGGGGGGGGGGGGGGGGTCAAAGGGTTGATTGTCGTGCGGCGGCGGGATTTCCCGTCGTGACGCGCGGCTTCGCGAGAACTGTCCGCCGGGCGGCGTGAGAAACCGGAGCGGAGCGGCTTTCGGAACTGTCAATCACAGCGATCCCTTATTTCCCCTTTTTCAAGAAATCGAGAAAAGAAAGTGATCCCTTCAAATAACGAGACTGAAATGTCAATTTGAATTTAATTGCTATTCTCCAGGCAAAAACTGAGGGTATCAAAAAAATTCAGGAATGAGTTTCCTAAAATAAGCAAGTGATTATTTCATTAAAATGTGATGACCGGTAAGCCCGTGATTTATTCCGAAAAAATTGATTTTAAAAATTTGTAGGAATTTAAGATAAGATAAGATAAGATAAGATAAGATAAGATAAGATAAGATAAGATAAGATAAGATAAGATAGTACTTTATTGATCCCCATAGGGGAAGTTCGCAGTTATGAGAGTTATGTCGCAGCAGCACAGCAATCACAGTATCAAAAAGCCAACATATGGATAAGCACAAAAAAAACAAACATACAGGAAGAAAATAAAGAATATATACATGTGAAATATATATATATATATATATATATATATACATACATACACACACACACACACACATAAATCACCATACATGGCCATACACACATTTACATACATATATACATGAAATGTATGTATATGACAAATGTATTACTGTTTTTTTTAAAGGGGAGAGGCTGAATGTCTTTATATCGCTCATATTAGTGTTTTGTCCAATTTTACATGATTCTTACTAAAGCTAAACGACAACTGACATTTTTTGTGGAAAACTAAGATCATCCATTTGCTTGTGTGTCTGTGTGTTATGAATCATCAGTTATTCAAAGATCACATTACTTTGACTGAAACAATGCAATATGTCTACTCAGGGTATCACCAGTGCCTCAATTCAATTCCATTCAATAATAACTTTATTCCCTCCCCAGGGATCAGTTTCAAGCAGCACGGAAAGATTGACATCGTAAAGAACAGAAAACACAAAGGAGGAAAGATAATAAGAGCAAAGAATGAACCAAAAATTATACACGTTACATAGCAAGTTGTGCCAAATATTGTAAACTCTGCATGGAAGAATTCATTAATATGCATTTATGTACATGTTTATTCATGTTTATTCACACAGGAGATTTCCAAGTTAGTGACGTAATTGTTAATGACGATTTTTTTTTGCTCTGAGAGGAAAACAAAACTTAACTCATGGAAAAGAAAGTTAACCCCTTCGTGTGAAAATCGAAGGAAAAAAAAAGGAGGGCGGGAACAACAGCGCCGCTCTCTCCCGCCGTGACCTTTCAAATTTGGCGGGAATCTCAGGTGCGGGAGTTCCCGGAAGTTCCCGTAGGCCCCGCCCCTAGTTCCCAGTTATTTCATGATAATGAATAAATGACAGAAAACAAACAACACCAAAAAAAATGTATTGAATTATCTGATTTGGGGATTTGAAATATATTCCTCAAGAACATTGTGTAAGAGGTCGTTTTAATTATTTGTTGTTGTTTTTTGCTCGTCCTTGTTTTAAATTTGCAATCAATTGAACTGACTTAATAGTGAAATGATACAAGATCAATTACTGCCTCATCCCCTTTTAAGCTCCTGTTGCTATCATGTAAAATTGAATTTAATGAGAGAAAAAGCATTTCATGTGGAATAAAATGTATGTATAAAAAATGTCTTTAAAATAGAAAGAAGTCGCAAAACAATATTCAAATTAAAAAATTGATAGCCATACTAACTCCATGGTTTATGAATTTTTTATTTTCAAAATATAAAAAAATGTTTCACAAAAATAACGGCCAGGTTCTACATAAAAATATGTCATAAATAATCTCAATTTATACCTAATACATTAATATTGAAAACACTAAACTTGACCAAACCCATGACACAAATCATTGCAAAACAAACCAGGTAAAAAAATAAATATTCAAATCATGAAAGCAGTTTTTTTTCCTCCTGTTATTTCAATAAATAGATAAATAACATGTAAAAAAATATCTGTCAATGTCATCTCATTTGATCAACAAAATAAATAACAAAATCTAAACAAATCAAATACAAGCAAAAAAAAAAAAATACAGGAATAAATATCTAAATAGCCTCTATTTTGACAACAAAGTGGAAACTTCATAACATAAATATTAAAAAAAAAAAAATCTTCTTCATTTTTCCATTGAATCAGCAGGGCAACATAAACACAAACACCCAATCTCCAAACGCATACATGAAGTCATTAAGTAACAGTTTCGCCAAATAGATAAATAAATAAACCAAATAAATAAACTATTGCACAGCAGCTTTTGTTTTTTTGGGCCGAATCAACTGCTCAGCCCTGAAGAGAAGGGTTTTGACCTCCTTCCTGATCAACTCCCAGGCATCTGCGTCCCAGCCCTGCAGGAACAATCATCACCATTGCTATTTTCATCTTTATTATTCTTTTTACAGTCATTTGTACTAGCAGTATCTTAAAAAATAACGGGTAAAGGACACTCACCATCTTCTGAAGGACCTGGTTGGAGAGTCTCTTGAAGTACATTTTCAGCTTCTTGTTGGTACTCTGACTTTCAATCTAAGGGGGAAATGAAGAGAAAAAACGTCATTATTATATAGCACATAAAACTGGAAGGAGGGTTTAAGTTTAAGGTTTATAAATCAAACTGTTCTAGAGTAGAATACAAGCATTTGCCTTTTTCCTTAAATGCCTTCGTGTTAGTTACCTTGATATAAATCAAGTATCAATTTTCATATAATCCAGTATTTAGTAAAACTAAAATAGCAGAAAATAAATAAAGATTAACTTTTTTTTAAAATGTGACAGGAAACTACCCCAAAAATAGACAATGAATTTTAAGGAGAAAAAAAACACAAAATCAACTCAAATTAAGCCAGAGATGAGTCTCTTTACTCACACATGAGCGCAGACCCTCCACCTGCTGAGTCAGAACATTGACCAAATTGTCAGAAGTCTTCTCGTCCCAAAAAGCCTCGGTTTGATTCTCCGTAAACAGGTTGGCCACCTGGTCCATGACCTGCGCCGTGAATCTGAACCGGTCCTCAGCCTGCGGAGACGCCGACGCATTTAAGGGACTTTGATCAGGACAGTTCAAGCAGCGCTCTAAAAACTTTGACTAAGGGGGTAATAATAGAAACCATAAACTTACGTAATAGAGGACGACTTACCGATGCATTGGCCGCCTGTGAGAACAGTGCGTCAGGAAATTGCACCTTCTCATCCACCACTTTTTTAGAATCAGATGCCTGGAAAATTGACACGAACCAAGTTTTAATCATATATTCCCGATAATAGGGGGACACTTCTCATCAAACTCAAAGCGGCAGTTTTATTACCCCCCTTTTATGAGGGGGGGGGTGACCCCGGGAGGAGCTAAAAACAGAGGGAAAGCCCTAAAAAAAAGATTAAAAATACTGAACTCGAGCAATCAATGACTCAAAAGCGTGCATGATATTACCAAAAGTAATCAGGAGAAATAATCTAATAAAAAAAAAAAAAAAAGATAAACTGCTGGAAAAATTGTGACATCTCTTTGAAATCATTAAGAAAGCACCGGAATATGACCTGAATTTATCCGGATAATAAAGCGTAAGTTGCTTCGTAATAAAGCAGAAAGTTAATGAAAATGGGCAAGAAATGTCTAATCTAATGATTTTTGATAGAATTTCAAAGGTTGGAATTTACTCACCATGGTGTCCAGCAGCTGGAAGCACGTCTGGCTGTACTGATGGAACTTGAGCTCCATCCACTTGCAGTGGAGAGAGGAGGCTGCAGCAGAAGCGCTCAGCAGCAACAATGCCAAAATCTGCATCCCGGAAGTCATCTCTGTTCTTGTATTCTCTCTTCAAATGTTCAGGTGTCTGTCGTGTCGCTATATTTCAGGTGTCCGAATATTTTGATGCTGTGTGACCTGGAGGGCCCTCCTTTTATACTCTCGACCTTTCATTTTTCATACCTAAACATACCTGTCGGGATTTCCCTCCGCCCACACACATTAACTTTGTCATAGTATGAAAAAAACAACAACTCATAACTGTTCAATTTCATGTTCTCTTTCAGGTGGAAATTAATTTTGCTCACAACCATGTTTTATTTATTATGCATTTATTTTATTCACTTTAGCAATTCATTTTAATGAATGTTTTATTACAACGTGTTTTATTATTTTATTTATCTATTATTTTATTTTACCTAGGGTTCATTAAGGCAACCGTCCCCTGTCTTGAAACCTTTAAATTTTTATTTTTTACATTTTGTTATTTCCTTGCTTATTTGTATTTTCATTTTAAAAACTCGTCGGCATGACGTCACCGCGCGTTGTGAAACTGGAAAGCGCTTCCGCAAAGAGAAACGTGAAAGTGGGTGACGCCACAAGCAGGCAAACCGGCGCGTGAGTTCATGATTAGAATATGAATCATCGTTATTAACAAAGCACAATATCATATTTAACAATTCACAATATTATTATTTTCAATGCACAATATCATATTTACAATGCACAATATCATTATTAACCGAGCATTTCTCGTATCACTTTTAGCTATGCGGGTACCACAACTACCTCAACGACTCCTGTGGGACAAAAAGATACATCTATTCAGAAATATGTTCAAGAGTAGCGAGCATTTCACTGATTTATTTATCTTATTATAATTATCCATGATTTCAAAAAATAATTGTAGTATAATTTATCAAAATGATAGATACATCTATTCAGAAATATGTTCAAGAGTAGCGAGCATTTCACTGATTTATTTATCTTATTATAATTATCCATGATTTCAAAAAATAATTGTAGTATAATTTATCAAAATGATTGAAATGTCATTACGATCGTTGTTGCTGTTTTTTTTTTTTCATTTTTATTCAAACAAGGACAGTGTGCTGAAAATATTCATCTTAAAAAGAAGAGGTGCTCTACACCAGAGTTAGCTACAATCTAGTTTACATCTGTAGTCCTTGGGCAGGTGAAGAATCCTTTACAAAAGTACGCTGCATACAAACAATGTAACAATTAAGGATAATCAAATTAATTAACATGACTTATAGGTTTCTAATTCATTCATTCATCTAATGTTTAAAATATTTACAAAGTCCATTAATAGCCTGAAAATTCATAACAAGTTCACACAATTAATTCATTGCTAACATTATCTAATAAAACTGTACAATAATCCACAAGACACAAAACAATACCATAATCGATATAAACCAGTATTAACTAATATTAGCCTTACACCATATGTCTAGAGAATTTCTGTGCTGACACACTTGTCTGCTCAGGAGCCACTGTCTCGGAGCATCTTTTCAGTCCAACTGTTGTTTTCCTTTGGCAGGCGAATGCCCGATAACAGGATACAGACCAAAAGAAGTAACAGTGTTATTATCACTGAGCGTCGAAACCTTTACCCGAAACCTTTTTCAAGTCTTAGAATTCACACGTCTTGTATTCACGTATTTATCCTGTGTCCCCGCTGCAGCAGAACATCCACAGCAAGACGAGGGAGCTAAAACACTATTTTACAAATTCTGCCAGTTTAAGTAGCAGCCATATTCGGAATCTCCCCACGGGTCATTAGAACTGAAGAGGCCTCTCAGATGAGGGGCGAAACGTCTCCAAGTGAAGAAATCCAAGTCCAGTTGCCACGACAAGAAGATTTCGACCAGAATTCATCATGACCCAGGATGGCCTAGACCCTCCACACGCTATTTTACAAAGGTAGCGGTTGGGTGGAGTCATCAGAAAGCTTGCAAGATTTTTTTAATTTATTTCGGGTAGAGGGGTAGGTGGGGCGGTGAGAAGCGATTTGGGAGTTTCTTCTTCGGCCTGACAGACAGAGGGCTTCAGTCAGGACGACTCACTGAGAACATTGAGTTCTCACATGTTTGAACCTAAACCAACACCCGCACGTCCCACTGTCCCTGAACACGCCTCAAAAGCCGTGCTGCATTCACGTTCCCCGTAAACTCGCGTTATTGCAGTCACCATACCCTCTTGAAATCCTTTGTTATTCATTTATTTACGAAGTTGTTTTTTTTTTTTACATACCCTCTCAACTCGCATTTGTTCAATAAAAACACAAAAAAACAACGGATCCGATGAAGTAGTCGTTTATTTGCCAAGTTTACTTTGTCGAGTTTTTGAAACGTCCCGACTGTTCCTGAAGGGGTCGTTGGTGTATGCCGCTCCCATGATGCACCTCAACTCAGCTGGGTAGTAGTGAGCGTCTGCTCCTCACCCTCGGAGTAAACAAATCCTCGCCCTAATCATTTATTTTGTACCTTCAGGCGACGTGACACATGAGACGAGAGGCGGATTTATGGACTGGTTTGGCCGTAACACCTATTTGTAGAGTTCGCGGAAGTTAACAGCGGAACCGTGACTGTCTTTTTGGACCTTAATGGCCAGTTGACCTGCTCGGGTAAGGAAGCTAACTGCTAGCTTTGTCACTGTCTTTGTCAACTATTCAGTTAATTAATGTCAACCAGCTCCGGACGCCGGGCTCTTATTTTCAAAACGTTTTAAACGTAAATACGTTTTCCTTATTTTTGAAATAGAAAACACCGCGACGTGTGGGTCTTTTCCCTTGGAGCTAATGTTACCAGGACGACCGCAGCGCCGATTCCTAAAATATGAATTATTTTCCACGATCCAATAAAAAGTCATCGTGTCTTGTCGTGACCTTGAAGCAACAAACAAGCCGATATTTGTGTCGAACCGACAACATTAGTAGTTTAAAAATATTTCAACGCTATCATGTCGTCATGTCATCGACGCGGACGGAGCGAGTTGAGGGAGTTCACGGCTTTTTTTTTTTTTTTTGTAAATAAATTGATAATCGAGGCAACTTCCTTTCAGACACTGTATGAATTCATCGCCTCACATGACTCTGCACAAAGTGCCTACTCACTGGAAAAAAATAAAGAAATAAATTCCACAAACCGGGGCATCTCACTGCTCGGGAAAGCTTTCATAGGTCTGTGACAAGAATAGAGAACACACGAGTAGTTTCCTTGTCACATGTTGTTTTTTTTTTTTTTTTTTTGCTTGCACACAAAATGCGAAATGTGTGTGTGTGTGTGTGTGTGTGTGAGATAGCTGGGTGTCAAATACAAATTTGTGTTTTTCCTCCTGGCAGTGTGCCTTGCGGGAGTAGCCCTTCCCCGGAGGTGCCATGCTTGCCACACAAATGCCAGACACCCAACAGGAGGCCAAAGATGTCCAGCAGGTAAAGCCAACCGAGGTTGCCACCTTGATTTGTCACAAACGGAATTGTCATTTGATGGGCGATTGTCTTAATTTGCCTGCATTGTGTGTCTTTATTTTTAGTGCCGCTGTGATAAGCTTAACAGATTAACTTATTCTTCGGTGAGGAACCGACACGGAAATGAACGCAAATCAATTGGAGTCATCACGCCGTTGATAAGCGGGGGTCAAAGCATGTTTGCAGGCTGTCTTCGCTTAACACTATAGCTTTGCGTTTCCATGTGTCGCTGAGAGTGCTGACCGCAGGTTTCTTTTTCTGATTGACTCAGAGCCCTTTCAGACAAGTGTCGTGCTCATCATCTTGAGTGCAGATACGGCAAAGCAGGAAGTCATTGTTTGCAGAAATCAATGCTGCGATGTTGTAACTTAAGAGTCATTTGTTGCATCGAATTAACCCAGTGAGCTGACGGCTTTCCCCGGGGAAGCCTCTCCTCTCCCCACTCCTACACACTCACAACTACTGTCTAAGGCACCGTCTCGTCTCTTTGTCGTTTTCTCTGCAAAGTGTTTCCCGGTCATGCATTTGTTTGGGCGATTGCAATCTCCTTTAACTTCAACGTGATTCCCCAACATGTTCATTTGTATGAGTCACAACATGCCAACAAGGTTGTTTTGGAGTCGTTGGAATATCTTTTTGATGCCTTTTGACAAAATCATGGGGGTTTAATCCGGCCCACAAAGCCAGGTTTCAGGAGTGAAATAATCAGAAGGTGCATTGACAGTAGTTAATATGCCATGATTTTACCCGTCTGGCCCACTTGAGAATAGATTTTCCTCCATGTGCTAAGCTAACTAGCAAGTGCCTAGCTTCATGCTGTGTGCAGAGAGAAGGTTGGTTATCCTGCAGTTGTTGGGGGAATTTTTGCGGCCCGGTGATTCACAAAGAGAAAAATGTGTATTTAAAGCAGCTTGCTGAACTACCATTCTGTATCGATGCTGGAAGGAACAACGTAAAATTTGTTCCGAGAAATTTCTCAGCATTTCCTGCTAAATCACCTGCATCAAAAGGTGTTTAAGTGCCCAGTGGCGACGGAACTGCCACATCCCCTGTTCAGCATCGCTCAAGAGTTTTTATTTTATTCTGCATACTTCTGCAAAATCCAGGCCTCTGATTGTGATCTTTCTACCATTTCAGACGACAGTAGGGGTCATGAGACAAGCTTAGCCGCAGTGTTTTGTAACAGCACACTCTTATCTATTCTTTATTGCACACTGACTTGGAATGTAAAAAATTTGATTTTTGTACTGATTTTTTTTTTTGTTTGTTGCACATGAAAATGTGTCTCTTGTTTGCAAACGCACAAAAACTTGTGTTTGCAAAGGTACCACACCTTAGCTGGCGTGTCTTTCAACAGTGACAAAAGAACAAGGATGTTGTTAAAGAGTTCCTCTGCCTAACGTTCTCCCGCTGTCCTGCAGATCAAGGAGAAGTTAGCGCAGTCGCTCAAAGCCCTCCAGAAGCGTTACGTAACATCAGATGCGGTAGTGACCAGCGAGGACAGCGATGCCAACCTCCTCTGCTGCGCGCTGGAGGCCATCTTCATCCACGGTATCAAGAGCAAGTACATCCGGGCCGAGGCGGGGGGCCGGGGGAGGAAAGGAGACAGGGGGCCTCTTCCTCAGCCTTTCTTCTGGAGCCTCCTGAAGACCGTCACCCACCGGTACGTCAAGTCCAGACAGCGTTCGGGATGAAACGGTCCAGAAGGGCTGAAAGTGGATTTTGATTTTTAGCCATGAGTGTAAGAATATCTAGATTATAGCAAGAGCTGGAGGACTGATGATGATTTTTCTGTCTTTCACGTTTCTGTGGAGCGTCAAAGTAAAGTGTGAACGCTGAATCCACAGGGATGTGATCACAGAGCTGGAGAAGATCAGCTTCGTGTGCACGGACGTGGGCCGCTGCCGAGCGTGGCTGCGGCTCGCCCTCAACCACGGCCTCCTGGAGTGCTACCTGGTGTCGCTCTTCCGGGAGAGCTCCAAGCTGCGGGCGCACTACCAGCCAAGTGCCTTGCTGCTGAACGCAGAGGAGCGGGAGGTCCTGCTCAGCTACCTGCAGGGCCTGGCCTCGCTCACGTTCAGTCTGTCCTACAAGTCGGCCGTCCTCAACCAATGGACCACCACGCCCCTGGCTCTCGCCGGACTCTGCCCCCTGTCCCAGCTGGAGACGTTTGACCTGTCCGTCAACGGCGCGGACCCCCTCGCCTCCAAGCCTCTGGATAAGGACCCCTGGGACAGCGTATCCCAGTCGTCCGGCTCATCAGATGCCCTGGATTTGCAGAGAGGATGCCCGGTGTTGCTGTCGGGGAAGGGCTCAGGGGCTCTGCACGGGGGCCGGACCGCACTCAACTCGTCCAACTTAAGCCTCGACACCACGGGCTCCTCTCAGCTCTCCTCCAGCTTGAGCTCCGACAGCCTCCTGCAAGGGCAGGACCCCCGCAGCCCCGCGGGAGAGCAGTGGTCTTCCTGTGACCTGGAGGTGACCGTGAACGCCAAGGCGCCGCAGAAACAGTGAGTTCCAGCGGTGTATACATTTCATCTCGTGCATCTGTCGTTTCTAATCGGGATTGAAATCAGAAAAATGTACATGACGGCAATAATGAGTCAGTCCTTATAACCAATTTGGACGGCGTTTTCTTTCCGCTGGGCCTTATTGTTCCAAATCATAAACGATAAGAGCGCACTTTACTCATATTTTACACGCTGCATTTTTTTACTGGGTCACATGTTGCTTGTGTTCCTGGAAGGAGCCTCTGTGGTTTATTTCCAAGTAAACATTGTCCTTCTGCTTTAAATTCCATTAACTTATAATCACCGCCAGCGACTGCAACCAACGCTGGGCAATATGTTGTACTTTATTTGCACTACCCTTTTTTTTTTACACGCAGATTTCTCTACTTTTTCTGTGCAAGGATTTAATTTAGAGAAAAATGGCAAAAGAAACTGCATAAAAAGTATAAACCAGCCAGGAATTAATAAAAAAAAAAAAAAAAAAAAAAAAATTTTTTTACTTTTAAAATGCTATTTTAAACAGAAATATCAATAGAAAAATACGCAAAACT
>CAAKHD010002356.1:89217-103671 GCA_901007705.1 Fistularia tabacaria
TTTAAAAAAAAATGGCAAAAAAAACCCCATTAAAACCCAAAACCCACCCAGAAATAAAAAAAAAAAAAAAAAAAAAAAAAAAAGATATCTTGACTTTTCAAATGCTATTTTCAACAGAAATATCAATAGAATAATACCGAAAGCTTTTGGAAGTGTTATTAATTTGGACAATGGAATGAGAGCTGCAGCAGTGCTCGTTATTCAGGGAATCATAGTTTTAATATCCGGCGTGTCCTGGCTGGTCTTCATCCATGCAGTTCACCCACTGAGTTCCGGGAGAGCGGCGACTGCAGCCAGGACTCCATGCGTGAGGACTCCTTTGTCTCCAGCTCGGTTCCGGATCAGTTGTCAGAGACAGCCATTTCCAGCGGCTCTGACGGCGAGGCCCACGGTGCCGGCACCCCTTCCCTGGAGCCGCCGGACCAGGCCCCGGACTCGGACGCGGAGCCCCCGCCCGTGCTGGACCTGACGAACTCTCACCCCGTGGGCTCCGGAAGTCCCGGCCCCGTGTCAAACGTGGACTCTGACACACACTCTGTGCCCAGTGAGCCCGAGGAGGGCGCGCAGGCCGGAGCGGAAGTGAAGACCGACTGCTCCCAGGAAGAGGAGGCGGCGGAGCACTCAGACAAAAACGTCCTGCAGTCGACGCCTCACCCCGGCTGTCCTCGCTCCACCAGCATCCTGAGCAGGAAATTGTCCTCGGAGTCCCTCACAGTAAGTGCTTTACAGGCAAAGTCGCTTTTGGCGAAAATTGCTTTCACGTTAATGCGGGAAACCGAAGGCATTTGCATTCCTCCGGTGGTCAAATCATATCACGGGATTGAATCTAGGTCCTCGTCTGGCACAGAGGAACACACTTTGATTCCATCTGCAGATGTGGGTTCCTTAGAAAATTATTTTTTGGGACGATAGTTTTTTTCCCCCCATAGATACCAGACGTTTAGTCACACTGGAGTCAGCCAGACTTGAGTCAGGACTATATTTGTGAATGAGCTTCCATTTGCACATAAATGGAGCGCACAGTCAGTTGCATGAAAGGAAATGACAACACGACTCGGAGCCGGCTATTTTAGCGAAGTGCGTTTCTTGGCTGCTCGTCATAAAAGACTCTCGGGAGCTTGGATAATTCACATTGATGGACATTTTCTTCTCGCTGGGCCATTCATTTTAGTGGGTTCGGTGTCAGCCGGGGGCCTTTGGGTTCATGTTTTAAATCGGAGAAGCTCATTAGATCTACAGAGCGAGCATAACGTGGAAGCTGCAATGTCGTAAACCAGGGAGAAAACGCGGACATGGCCGAAGAACACGACAGTAAAACAACCAAGTGTTGAAAGATGAAGTAATGGGTTGGAAAACCTGGGGCACCACAGATAAGACATGCAACAAAATGTTGCCAGGTTCAAGTGGTTATAAAAAGGATAATGATTATACATAATGATAAAAAGACAGAAACCCTGCAACAAGTCAGGAGCCTGTGTTATTGTCGACTCTCCTCATACGTGGAATGATGTTACTTACGAATATTAGTGAAATAATAACAAAGTGCGAGAAGTTAGAAAATTGCGATTATACGAGTCACAGAAATTCCACAGATTCTGGCTTCGTGACAATACATCATTTATTACCTTGCTGTTTCAGCACATGTTTTCACCACGTTATCCCGCACCAACCCGGTTTACACGTGGGAAAGCTCAGGTGGGAACCGGCGGTGTTTGCAGTGGAAGGCTGTGCGCTACGTCACATTCACTTTCCATTGTGACTCATCACGTCCATGTAGGGATAATTGTTAAAGTTTTGCTTTCCACAGGTCAGGGTTTTATTATTTTTATTATCCATTTAGATACGGACTAAGTTCCACTTTGTACTATTGATTAATTTCCTGCTTTGTACTAGAACTCTATTGTGTGATACATAACAGATATTGGCTATTGATAGTAAGTACCTGGTGTAATCCGGGTCCAGAAATTAATATTTGATCAACTAAATGGAGATAGAATATATAGATATAGTTATATAGGGCAACCTCATGCCCATTTTTTTCCACATAAAACTAAGTATTGATTAAATTGTAAAAAACAACCAATTTTGAGCAGACAGCTCCACAACTCCTTTTGGCTTCCCCCTTTCTAGTAGTAATAATAATAATAATAATAATAATAATAATAATAATAATAATAATAATAATAATAATAATAATAATAATAATGATATGTTTTATTTAAGGCACCTTACTCAACACTCAAGGACACCATATAGACATATACCGTACATATACATATTCACAAAATATAGCTTTTAAAGAAACAAAGAAAAACAACAATAGAAACAATAAAAATAAAAACATTAAAAGTAAGTAAAAAAACAGAATAAAATTAAAGTGAGAGCATTTGGCATCGTATGGAATAGGTCACTTTAAACAGTCTCCTTAATTATGTTTACATTCTGTCTCCATATTTTGATGAAGTTCTAAATTTCGCCTTTTCATTTATTGATCGCACATTTTTGCGTCTGGCGCTCGAATCTCTTCTGAATTCTCTCTTTAGTTAATTTGAAATGTTTCCAGTTTTATCCCCTAGAATGATGTTTGCATTGTATAATTATTACTTTTTATTTCTGTGTGAGTAGCTCTTGCCAGTGTGTTGTTGAGGGTTTTCACAGACGAGGTAAACGCTGTAACTCCAGGAGATTATTTGTGGAATCCCACAAAGGGAGTGAAAACGCAGTGTCAGTCCTCATCCTTCATGCTGCTCTGAAGTCACTCCGCCGTGGGAGGTCGTGAGCGGGCACTAAAACGGTCTCGCTCCGTAACCTTGCAGCACTCCCGCTCGTGGATCTCCGAGGACGACATCTACAAGCCCCACCTGGAGGAGGTGCAGGACCACGATGAGACGCCTCCTACCGCCCCGCCGGTCGAGCCCAGGGAGTCCCAGTCGCCTCCCAGCGTCGTCCATCGCAGACAAATAGGTATTTTCTCTCTCGTGACGACAAAATCCGGTACGGCCTTTTTTTTGTTTGTATTTTTTTAAAGGTGCCCTGAGTTATTTCGGTTCGTGTCTTTGCATGCATGTGTTATTTATATGTGTCTATAGCTATAATTCTAGTCAAACAAGGTGCTAAGCCGTCAAAGCGAACGTCACCCCTTGGTTTTACCCGCCTCCTTGCCATCTGGAAAAACACATTTTCCCGCCTGGAGGCGCGTAGCAAGTCACACTTTCGAGATGTCACATGACCGTGTCCGACGGGCTTATCGAGATTTGGCAATGGAATGTGACCCAATGAACGCGGGAGATACCGGAGGCACGGAGACGCTGTTATGACAGAGCGTTGTTACAAATTCCTCCCTGGATGAGGGGGACGTTCTTTGCAAAGAGGGGAAGCGAGCGGCGTGAAATCCACCATTGTGAGATCTGAGGATTTTGAAATTTCCCGATTCGACTGGCGACAGTTAGAGGCGTTGAGGCTTTCTGTCATACTGTTTATTACTACGTACTTATTCAGGATTGTTGCGCTTCAGTCATAAAGCAGGTAAATGATTAACTTCACACGCCAGGGTTCTGTCGCAATAACATCAAATGCTGTCAAATAAATATCTTAATTCAGTAGCTCCTCTGTAGAAAGAGAAACAGTTTGAAAAAAAATCTGTGATCTTAATAAGCCCCCAAGATAAATAGCAGCAGCTGTGTAATTCTTACTAAATAAACAAGCAGCGTGTTACACAATGTGTTAAAAGAATCCCATGATGGGGAAAGTTTCCTGTTTCACTGTGGCCAAGAGGAGAGCAGAACTAGAAGACGCACGGGTTTTAAAAAAGGAAAAAAGCAATGTTTGGTAAAAAAGGGATGAGTTTACTGTTATATTTTAGTCCTGCTTAAAGAAGCCTGGGGTTATTTAAGGCCGCCTCATCAAATGAGAATATTTCCCCATTTCCCTGTCGCTTTGTGACAGTGTAGCGGATGTACCGGCCTCGAGGGGCAAGGTCTTTGGAAGGTCATTTGGTCGATCCATCAACTTACCGGTTGAGAAGTGAAACAATAGGAAGTGGGTTTATCTCGCGCCGGTAGGGACGCGATCTGCTCCAAACACATGAATCCGGACACATGGAGAAGATAAAGCCGATCGGGCCGGAGAGACATTCTACATTTCTCTGTCGCTGATTAAGAGTTTTGTTTTGGTCAGGGCTGTTCAACCCGTTCCGTGGCCTGCTGAAGCTGGGCCACCTGGAGCGCCGTGGCGCCATGGGAATGTGGCGCGACAACTACTGCGAGCTGTCGCCCTTCGAGTTCCGCCTTTACCTGGACGCCGAGGAGCGGACGTGCTGCGACAACTGCTACCTGGTACGATGCGAGGAGGCCCGCATCACCTCGCCGGACGGCCGCTTCGAGCTGCTCTTCCCCGGGAAGCGGCTGCATCTGCGGGCGGCCAACCGCGACGAGGCGGAGGACTGGGTGGACCGGATCATGGAGGCCGTCAACAAATGCCGGCCGATGTCCGGCGGCGATGAGCAGTGGGAGGTGTTGCAGCCGGCGGGCGAGAACGGCGTGGACGAACACTCGCTCTCGTCCCCCTCCTCGGACCCCGTCAGCCCCGAGCGGGCTTCCCCCGACGCCAAGGAAGCAACTCCGTCTCCGCAGGAGTTCTCCTGGGCTCGGACAGCAGATCTGGAAACGGACGCCATCAAGGAAGCGGTTCTGTATTCCGCCACGGAGCCCGACGGCCGGGCGTGGGTGCCTCTGGTCTTCTCCCTCTCGCTGGAGGCCTTGAAAGGCTTCCGCGTCCAGGAGGGACGGAAGGCGCTGCGGGTCACGCACCTCATCTCGGAAGTCCGAGACGTGGTCCCCGACGTTTCCCTCGGAGGGCCGGCCTTTTTTAAACTCCTGACCGTCAGGGAGACGCTGAGACTGCGCGCAGAGACCCCGGAGGAGGCCCGCTCCTGGAGGGATCTGATCCGAGGGGCTCTGGACTCCTACCTGGACAGCGGGGAGGAGACGGGCCCCGAGGGGGCGCCGGCTGGAGGCGCGGGTGCGACGGGGAATCTGTACAGGCTGGTTCAGCACAGGCTGCGGGAGGACGGAGCGCTCCTAGCCCATCTATGCACCGTGCCCTCGGAGAAGGGGCTGGACGCGCAGAACTTCAAGTGTGCAGGTATTTGCGCCAAACGTCGTCAAGCTTGGCGAGAACTCCGAATATGTGTGTGAAGAGCGGAGGAGTTTCCTTTGGAGAGAAGAGAAAGCAGTTGATTGTTTGTTACATAAGATAATACACGGGGACTAATTTAATCATCTCCGGTCGTATGATTCTGTTTGTCCTTCCTGTTGTTCCACTGAGCCGTTTCTTTGGGTTTTTCCCGTGTCGTCATGACTGCAGACCACATATGAGCGTAGCGTAAAGCGTTAATTAGATAGCTGCTCGCTGCCGCTGCGACCTTGCTCCGTTTATCGGCGTTTATCTGAGTGCCGTTTACGTGTCCGCGTCTCAATCTGAGTGTGGTCTTAACCGGGTTAAGATTGGATTATCACCGTCCGCGTGAACGTGGTTGAATCACAGGCTGAGGTCTGTCCCTCCTCGTGCAGGGTGTCCTCAGCAGATCGGCCCGTCCCGTGGGAGAGCCAGGCTGTGCGGGTTCACGGGCCAGTACTACTGTGACTCCTGTCACCGTGGCGAAACGTCCGTCATCCCCTCGCGCATGGTACACAACTGGGACATCAGACAGCGAGAGGTGGGACCTGCTTTCCGTGCGTCCTAAATATTTATACCCCACTTGAATTGTTCTGAGCAGCACGAGGAGGAATAAACAAATCACAGTCAGTTCAAGTGGTCAATAACAGCTGCCGACCCTCAGCCGAGGCTCCACTCCTGAGGTTTCTCTCAAAGTAATCCGAAGTCAGAATATGCACAGAGTCAGAAGATACATGCAGTGACGCAGGTGTGTGTGTGTGTGTGTGTGTGTGTGTGTGTGTGTGTGTGTGTGTGTGTGTGTGTGTGTGTGTGTCCAGGTGTCCAAGAAGTCCCTGTGGCTGCTGGCTCAGGTGCAGCACGAGCCGCTGATCAATGTGGAGCTTCTGAACCCCAACCTGCTGATACACGACGACCTCATGGCTCAGACCCACAGCCTGCGGCAGAGGCTCCGCCTCCTTGGCGAGTACCTGCTCACCTGCCGCAGCGGAGCCGGCAAGAAGCTGCAATCCAGGTGCGTCAGGTGCCTCCGCCGCGACTCCGGGCTCCAGCACGGTCGCTTCAAACTTTTTAACCGTTTATCTCTGCGACTTCTCTGGCAGAATGGAGCCGAGAGCTTACCTTTTGGAGTCCGGTCACCTGTACAGTGTCATGGACCTTCGACAGGTACGCCTGGATCTGGGTCCGAGCCTCAAACTGGAGGCTCCGGGACCGGTTTTTGTTCAACACAAATGTGATGGCTGGAGCTGATGGCTGGAACTCGTGTTTTTTGTCTTTCCCAGATCGCCGAGGAGCAGTACACCGGCTACCTGCTGGTGCTGCTGCAGCGCGCCACCCAGCACGTGTTCAACTGCGACCTCTGCACCCAGCGGGGCTTCATCTGCCAGATCTGCCACGCCAGCGACATCATCTTCCCCTTCCAGTTCGACAGCACCACCCGGTGAGGCGCCGCTCGGGGTTTCCGTCCGGTCTGCAGAGGGACATAACTGTTTACCCTCTGACTCCAGCTAAGACACAGGAAACGACCTCACTTTTTACTTATAACTTCCTCTTAATACGCTTCTACCTGTTTATTGTCATTGTCTGTAAAGACTAGCAGTTACATTACTAATGTAAAACCTTGACTTACGAGTTTATTTGTCCCGTGACCGAGTCAGTAGCTCAATTAGCTCGTATATCAAATTAAATTACAAGTATTTGAAATGTGTTTTAAAAAAAATAAAAACATAGTTTATAAATAACAATGTATTTAAAACCATAAGGGAAGAGAATGTAAAGAATAAACTGGTTTTATGAAGTGTATTTGCCGTGAAGATCGGTAGAAGATGCCGGCGGCGAGATCTTCGGCGGGGGGAGTTTTTCATTTGGTGCTCTATCGCTTATCTTAACTTACTGCCTTCGCTCTTAATGCTACGATGTGTTGCTAAATGTAGCTTGCGCACATTGCTACACTTTATGTGTAAACTTCATTTAGCGACGATGCCGCTCCTCTTTTTCAAATGATCGACGACTCCTCCGATGCCTCCTCCGTTGACGTTCCCGCCGTCTGCTGCACCGAGTCCTCGTAAATGCGCGGCGCCTTCTCACAGATGATGCTGTCCCATCACCGTGTCTCACCAACAACCACTTCTCCATCTCTTCACGGACGAGTTGACGACACGCACGCCTCGCTCATATTTTTCCAAAGTTTTCTCTGCGCTTCCTCACGGCGGGCGGTGTGTCCAGCTGCCTCATGGACGGCGGCGGCCACGTCTGTATCAGACGGTCACTCCGCTGCAAACTCAGATCCGGGCTCTTATCACGACGCAAAAAAATTGACCGAGCCACGGCTCGTATCTCGGAAAACTCGAAAGTTGCACTCGAAGTTACAGTTTAAGATGTGACTAATTCAGTAAAGGTGACAGGGATGTGAGAATCCGCGCAGCTTGTGACCTGGAATTTGATCCTCTGCCCCTGCAGGTGTAAAGACTGCAAATCTGTGTTCCACCTTCGCTGCAAGGCCCCCGCGCACTGGTGTCCGCGCTGCCTGCGCATGAAGAAATACCTGGAGCGGGACCAGCAGGACTGAGCCCGCCCGTCAGGGCCGCTGGCCGGGGAAACAAAGCGGAAACCGACATTTTTACATAAAGTAACCTGAAGTGCAATTATGAGTGCAGTGCTCCTGCATACCGAAGAGGACGCTAGAGGGACAAAGCAGACAAGTCAAACCCCCTAATTTATTGGCACAATGTTTTTCAACTGTTACTGGTTAATACCTCTCTCAGACGGACCGGCCCGCCGTGAAGGTCACCGCCCGCGATGAGGATCTTTTTCTGATCACGTTTCACGTTTTCCTCTTTTTTTTGTGCGCATGTGTTTTTAAATTGTTTTCAGCTGTCACGCAGAAGGACATGTTAAATTAAAAAATAAACAACATTAGGGGTGAGAGAATCGTACCTGGAGAAAAATTAACAAGAATAGCACTTGGAATGTGGACAGATTTTCATTTGTGCCTTACACGAGTTTCCTCGGTGTGTCCTCTGGTGAGGACCAGACAGCGTTATAGGTAAAGGGCTGGGTTATTTGTGGAATTAAAATTTAAAAAATATATCATAATAATGATAATGAAATTCAGAATCTCGTCTTTCAGTCAGTAAATATCTGGATGTCTGCTTCATGGGATCCTCCACACACTCACACGTGTGTGTTCCCTGCATAAAGAGGATTATTTTTAAATCCCAGACTAGTGATGCTGTATTAGATTTCTAATTTAAAGGTAATTTTCTGATGAATCTTTTGTTTAAAAATAATTTCTTACTTTATGTTCGGGTGATGTTTATGCTGATTTCTTTACATTTATGATGAATCGACGGTGTACTCACTGTGAAAATAATCCATGGAATTAATTGAGGGGGGAATGACGTGATGGAAAATGATGGGGCAAGTTACTCAAATAGCAAATTATGGCTGCAAAGCAAGATGTTTTTCTCTGTCATTTTAGGTTTTTGCAAGAAAATGTCAATGGATGAATTGATGAATTTTTGCAATGATAAAGAAAACAACTTATGTCAGAAGATATGGATGTATTGCCCAGCCTTAGCATGTAATTGCCGTTTAGCCGGGGACACAAGTTGCTGCATTAACTACATTATATTTAAAAATAAAAACATATATATATCTATAGATATATCTATAGATATAGATATATATACATACATATACACACAAACATATATATATATGTGTGTGTATATATGTATGTGTGTATATGTAATATGTATGTATGTATGTGTGTATGTATGTATGTATTCGGAGACCTGGTGGAATGTTTTCTTGTTGTAATGATTGCATTTTTTTAAAGCGTCTGCGTTTTTGCAGGTTGCAGGAGTTTGCAGGAGTTGACGGTTTTCGTTGTGATGCTGCGTCAGATTCATTAAGTCTCCGAAGTCAACACAAACAGAAACACTCCGCTTTCGGAAGGCTTAGAGTTTTGTGTTGTTCGCTCTGATGGAAATGTAGATTTGAATTGTATTCCCATTTCTGTTGACCCCGAGTGACATTAGCAGAAAGATCTCAAGACCTTTGAAAGGTCAGCATTATAATCCCATTGACAAGAAAACGGGTTGAATTTTAAGCCAAAACAGGTCAGTGACCTTTTCTTTCTTTAAGTTGCTTTGGTTTCATCACAACGAACCAGCCTGAGCTCACAAATCTCTCCCGCGTGATTCATTTCAAGGCACGTTCGCACCAGTTGCATAGGTCATTCTTTTTCTCATCTGCTTGACTCCGACACTGAGTTTTATTACCAGGATGATCTTATAAGTTACGCAATCTGCAAAAACAAACTCAGAGTAGCAATTTTTTTTTTCTGATACAAGGAACATATCACAGGCTGCCTGGTTTGTATTTTTTTATTCTCATCTCATGAATTCAGTCCTATGTAAAAGAGGAAAAATAAGGAATAAAAGGTCATTGTGTTGTTGTTTGTTCTTTTTAAAAAAAAAAAAATTCCTATTTGTTCATTAAAAACGTTTCTAATTGGACATTTTATTTACTTTGGCGTGGCGGTCAGTCAGTTTCCCTGGTTTATTCTGAAAAATATCCCAGGTAAATAATATAATAATGGGAGAACATGAGCAGATGAATGTAATGTAACTCATTATCAGTCTTTACCCTCCTTGCAGAGCTGGACTGTCAAGTGTAGCCTCAGCTTCCTGTTCTTAGGTGTTGTGTGGATGCTCTTCTGCAAATCTGAGTTGTAAATAGCGGCAACTGGAGTTCCTGTTGCGTATCTGTCATGAATCTGGTCATTCTCCGACAACATCAACAAGGCTTTTCGGCCCAGAGAACCGCTGCTCTGGTTTCCTATCTGGCGCCACGTTTAGTCACTTAAATCCCCTTCTGACCCTCAGATGGTCATCTTGACAGTACATGAAGCAATTGCCATGTGATTGGCTGATTAGCTATTTGCGTTAATGACCAGTCGAAAAATGTATCTAACAGGCGGTGAATGTGTATTGGATATCTGCAAATTTGAACTGCCATTGTTTCCTCCCACGTTGTTGAGCAGCTTTGAGAGTCAGCACAAATAGTATGATTTATATCTCAATCCGGCACTTGCCTGACCGAACAAGGAATCTAACTCGGAAAAATAAGCAGGAAGTGATGCAAAGCTTTGTTCTTCCAACGCCTTTGTGATGTCACGCCTTCTCACGCATTCTCATCAAATCCTATGCATGTCTTATGGATTATATTATCCTGACCTTTTAACTCGATCCTCTCCTCCTGCTACCCAGTCCCCATGCTGAATTCTATCAGGCTGTCAAAACAACTGTACCTCGTACGAATATAAACAAATAACAATAACTCCTATAATTCACAATAACTAACTCATGGCAATTTGCACACTCCAAACATTGCATAGAACTTTGCTACACTTTTTAACCTGAATGCGCCTTCTTGTTTTCATGCTAATTTTTGCGTTATGTTGTTGACATACTACCCGTGTCTATTTTGCATATTTCATACATATCTTTATTTGACCTCTATATGTAATATATTGGAAAGCTCACTAAAGCTTTCCATGACTTTCCTCATAAAAAAGTGTTGTTCATTTTCTCGAGCGAACGAATTGAACTGAACATTTAAGATAATACTTTGTTTGATCCCCGTAGGGGAAATTCTTTTGTCGCAGCAGCGCGATAGTAACAACATCGATAAATATGAGTACAAATAAGAGAGACAATTAAAAGACCCAAAAATATTTTGAGGGGTTAATTTGAGTTTAAAGAAATAAAAATAAAAATAAAAATAAAAACACCGCAAGCAGCTGCACGTGCAACTCATCAGCCAATCACTTCCGCCTTCCGCCCACTTGTTATGGGGGGGGGGGCGCGCGCGCGCACACACACACACACACCTGAGGGGTGAAGCTCGTCAGGAAGAAGAGGAGGAGGAAGAAGAAGAAGAAGAAGAAGAAGAAGAAGAAGAAGAAGAGGAGGAGGAGGAGGAGGAAGAGTTGCGTAACAAACGGGATCAGAGCGATGGGAGGAGACCAGGGAGGCTAAAACCGCCGCGCCTCCGCCAGTCGCCGCTTCTCCGTCCCGGCAGGAGGGGAAGGAGCTCCGGCCGCCTCCCGCCGTCAACCCTCCCTCTCCCTCCCTCCTTCCCCGTCTCTTCATCGTCGCCGTGTGTATTTATTTTTATTTTTTTTTTATTGTTTTTGTTTTGTTTTCGAGTCTCAGCCCCGTTAGCTAGTTCGGGAGATGGAGGGGCGCTTGAACGAGAGGAGCCGCCTGGAGAGGAGCGGCCACACGGCGTTTGTGGACGGCAACGCGCTGTACGTGTGGGGAGGATTCCAGGTGAGGAGCAGCGGTTCACCTGCTCAGGTGTGCCCGCTGAGGAGGAGGAAGAGCGGGGGGGTCCGGAGGGGGTCCAGCGCTGACCTGTCCCGGGGGACGATGGGAAATAGAGTAGAAAGTCCCAGCAGAAGCGCAGCTAATACTAACTCGCTTTTTTTTTTTTTTTTTTTTTTTCTATTCTGTTTTTATCCCTTTTATCCGTAAACTTGAAGTCGGAGCTTAAATCGGACCAGAATAGGCTTTTAACCGGGTGACTGAGACACCTGCTGCGGTTTCATGATAATTTCCTTCCTTCCTTGTTTCACATCAACTTTCTGAGGTCTTTGCTTGCTATGGAAATACAAGTGGGTGATATTGTGAATTTTACCCCCATTTGGTTCAAATGTGTGTGTTTCGGAGGGATCTGAGATGTATGACACAGTCTCAGCCTAGCAATCCACTGCTGAAAACACCTGAAAACAGAAGTGGGATGCCTGGAACGTCGCCTATGAAAGCAGATGCCTGAACCCTGCAAACTGACAGAAACACAATGACTTTAGGCATTGATGCGGATTTGAAATACTTTGAATTCAGGAAGTTTGAGAAGTTAAGTCCAGGCTGCAGAGGATTGGAAAACAATGCTTATGCTGTCCAATCACGTGAATATTTAGATAAATGCAGATGGTACACTCTCTGCCTGCAACAGTCAAAGCCAGGGGTTTATCAGTGGTATGAACAAAAACATATTCCTCCTTTAAAAAAAATAAAAATAAAGTTGTGCATAGGCAAGTATTTTATATTTTGTGTTGATCTGTGTGGGACCCGCTGGTACCCTCATGCAAGGATCTGCTGTGATAGCGCAGCTCCTAAAACAGCAGGGCGGCCTTGTTTACACTTCTCACAGCATCGCACCAGTCCAGACAGTGAGGCTTCCTCAATCTGGAGGGGTTCGATTTCATGCAAACAAGGTAAGTTGGGGGATTTCTGAATAGCTGAGGAAAAAAAAACCCAAACAGAATCCCTTTTTAAGTATCTGCGATGTCACAAAATTGAAAATCGGTCTCTCGGAGGTCAGGTGGACAGGTTTTCCCACCTCACTCAGACATCCAACCCTGACAAGAGAAACACTTTTTTTTAACACGCCTGAGGGTCGACTTTGAGTCAACCAGTACCAGTTTCTTCACGTCTGCCTGCAGGCGCTGATACAAGGAGGATTGTCTACCAAAGCAGCACACCTGAAACCCTCTACATCTCCTGAGTTTCTCACCTGACTTCATCTCTTTCTTTTTCGACCCTCCCCGACAGGTGGTCGCCGACGATGACGTCCTCTTGCCCAGCGACGAGATCTGGCTCTGTGACTTAGACAGCGGGAGGTGGTGGGTGTTTTCAAAACACGCGCAAGCACATAATAAAGTTTCCTTTTGTAAAACAGAAAAAAAAGTTATCAGCAGAGAGAACCGTGTCACCCTGACATGTTCATCTGCAAATGCAAGCCCGATTAAAGTTACCTAACCATGTTAAAAACAAGATAAAGCTGCCGCAAGAACATGATAAAGGCTGATATTGAACAGAGAATTCAAGTTTTGATGTTTTCACAACAGGAAGCTTCCCCCCCCCCCTCTTCTGTGCGATAGGGAGCGGAGGGAGATTGGCGGGGAGATCCCCCCAGGCTTATCCAGCACCTGCGGCTCCTACGTGAACGGCACGTTCTACATCTTTGCAGGATGTGACTTCCAAGGTCACACCAACCAGGTGAGTTGCTGTGGAAATGCCAGTTCGGGCGATGCTATAGAATGGCACATCTGGACAGAGCAAAGCTACTTCTGGCTCCGGACTCCATTTTCTCCAAAGACTTTGAGAAAATAAATTCCCGCCTTGCTGTTTGTTATTATGCAACCTTCAATTTCACGTCTGGAAAAAAATAAATGGAACAGAGGAAGATCCACAAGATGGAGTACTTTTAGAGAAATGGTAAAACACTAAAATTGCAAATTGCGGAATTAATCCCAGGATACATTCGTGCTTGTTTTTTCAGTTTAACACAGTTAAATGTTAAACGACTGACTTATTGTAAAGCGTTTATTCTTTTGAATGGTGCAAGTTCTTAGCTAGCAGCACTAGCTTGAGTTCATGGCACAGCAAAGCCTCTGTTGCATTTTTGATGAAACATTTGTCAAAAGTTCACTTCTATAGAATGGAGTTCAAACTGGAATTACACTTTGCACCGGCTGACCTTTTGCAACACAACGCCGACTTCTTTCGGTTTTTAAGCTAGGCTCGACGCATGGTCACTCGTCCCCTTTGATCCCTGCCCAGATGTTCAGCCTGGACCTCACAGAGCACCGATGCTCGTGGAGGAAAGTGACCGACGCCGGGGGCAAAACTCCGTCGCCGAGAAGCAAACACTCCAGCTGGGTACACAGAAACAGGTCGGTCCCTGGGGAATGGCTGAGAAGTCGGGCCTCTCCCTGCCTGGGAGGAAACGCTGGATCAGAGCATGCAAATGGCTTGGAAAACAAACGGCCACGCTTATCTTCCTCACGCACACCAACACCCTGATTGTTTAACAGCTCACGCTGTTTGGGTGTCTTGCACGCATTCCCTCCATTACTTCTACATGGAGATTTTCTGACTGTTCAGTCACGATCGTAATCCAACTTATTTTGCATAACTTGGGTTTTTCCCTCTTTTTTTTTTTTTTTTTTCCCCCCAGTATAATCTACTTTGGTGGTTATGGGTGCAAAACCATGGAGGAGGTACGGAACACCTCGTCGTCAAGCTTCGTCGTGGAGGAGACGTCCTGGGTAAATGACTCAAATACAACATGGCTTTTTTTTTTTTTTTTTTTTTTTTCCCGCACATTTCTGTGAGCAGGGGGGGAAAAAAAAATACCCCTCATTTGGTGTTGTATCCTTGAAATGACGAGCTGGGGCGGTCTGGGGGTGCCGCACTGCTGACACTT
>CAAKHD010002357.1:1289-18704 GCA_901007705.1 Fistularia tabacaria
TCAAGGTGCTATAGGTTAATCAATAGATTGTGATTGTTTTGCGGGGGAGCCTTGCCACCACGTCATGGATATTATGACACCTATGTGTCTCCAGTTCATTTCTCTCGTTCTTCCTCCTCTGGCACAGTCTGGCTCTCGTCTCTTTCTTGATTATTTGTTGCTAATGCTCCAAATAAATCTTTTAGCAGAGAAATGTTTTGCTGATGCTTCTGATGTGGTGTTTCTTGAAATATGACAAGGAAATTTAATTAAAGACAGTCTTTAACAGTAACTCTGAGTTTTAGAGTAACTGGTCCTTTCATTTTCTTTTTTAAAAGGCATACATAATGACTGTCACATCTTGTCTAATGCCTATTATTATTAAAAGGATACATTTGATAATGTTAAAATAAATCCGAGGGTGAATACAAACATGAAGCAGCTGAAACCGGGTAATTGCACGTCTCATTGGCAGTTTTAATCTGTCAAGATGTAATATTCCGCATCATTGTAATGTAATTGCAAATCATTATCGACTTTCTGATCCAGTCACGGTTGCAATGGTTCAAAGTAAATATAATGTCCTGTAGAAAAAGAGAGGCAAAAAATTATCATCAGATGATAAGACTTTTTAACAAAAGTGCAAACCTCGAAAAGAATTGGTTTATTGACTTTGCAGTTTTTGACCTAGTTTGCTGTGGAGTTTTTAGCCAGAGGGCATAGTTGAAATATAAGTAAGGTGCTTTAGTGTCTATTTCGCTTTGAACAGATCCATATCAAATATCAGAGACACAATTAAATTTTTGGAAGGAGGCCGTGAACACAGTAATTATGAAGTGAAGACGCCGGCTTTGGATTTTGCAACCCAAGAAGTTGCCCTCTGCTGGCCAATTCAAAGGCTGAAAGTTCTTGATGAAGAATGGTTTATTCTTTATACAGCTTGTAAGAAAGATAAATTATTAGTATTGAGTGTGTATATACATATACATGTATGGATATGTATATATATGAAAAAAAATAGAACCAACTTAATTTGATAAGTGATGTATTTAGCCATTTCCATCACAAATCAATGTTTGTATAATCAGGGATTTTTTTTCACAAAGAATCACAGAGAAATCAGCAGCTATTCAACAAAATGATTGTATAATTTTTGATAGCAAAGAATGTGTTACATATGATGAATGCTTCACAGGTGGAGAGAACATTTGTGACGACTCGGTCATGTAGAAAGGTATCAAACACGACTTTAACACTCTTGAAAATTAGTCTCTTGCTTGCTGACCTGCCAGTCTCCTTTCCCAACTGCGGCCAGCAGTATTCGTCAGATCTGAGTTGTATCTGTTCTCGGTGATGGATGACAGGTGAGAGAGTCCTTCTGATCCCTCTGACACTCTGTAATTGAGTTAAGAATGCAGGATTAGAGGCTCCTTTTGAAAAGGGTTGAGGTCACCTCTCTATTCTGCTTGGTCCATAGCTTAGGACAACGAGGGAAAGCTGGACATTGATTCCAGGAATGTATGGGCATGAGTGACAGAGATAGAGAGGGAGACAAGAGGGAAAGCAGTTAAAGCGCACATAGAGAGGATCCTATCAAGGATTAGTTAATCTTTTGCTCTACCGTACAATATCTTTCATTACTGTTACTAATTAGATTTCCAGTCACGTCCTTTCTGATGAATCAAACTTTTGATTTCTTTTGCATGTGTATTTTTATCGTTTATCCCATAACATGTTTTTTTTACAGCAGTGACTGTATCGCCAAACAGGTAAAGATTTAAATGGCAACCAGACTGCAAATCCTTGATTCAAAAGCGTCACAAGATAAAGACAAAAGTGGATCTCCAAATAGTGGCACCTCTACATCATTGTGGGAGTTCAAAACAAGTTGCAAGTTTGTGGCTGAAAGAATTTGCATTTGATAAGAATGGTGTAAAAAAAATCTACACTCATAATGTGGTGTCAGATTAGTTAAGTTGTTGAGCATTAACATCCAGTAGAGAAAGGGTTATAACCAAGAAAGGATAGATGAGGCTGTGAGAAAAATATTGATTACTGAAATGCTAATTCTTTCAAATAAATATGATGATGTCAATTATGTGAACAATCGTGATTTAAAAATCACCAATCGACAATGTTGAGTTGATGCGAGCAGAAATAAAAGGAAAATGGTTCACTTCCCCTCTGGTTTTATTTGCATGTCATCTTTTGACAGTATTATCAGCAAACCATTTTTGAAATCTTGGTTAAAGGGTACTGCAGTAATACAAAAAGAACATAGAACTCCATGACTTACCTAGAAGTAATGCAGCACTGAAATGTCTCCAAAACCTTTTTCTTGTGAGAGGCTGAAAGTTTTCATGAATACTGCCAGGCAATGAGAAAATTTCAATTTGCCTGGCTGTGACTCAGTAGGTTGCCAATTCGATTCTTGGGTCTTGAATTGTCCTTGGGCAAGACTCTGAAGCCCTATTTGCTCCCGATGGTCTGGTGAGCGCCTTGGATGGCAGCTCTGCCACCATCAGTTTGTGAGTGTCTGTGTGAATGGGTGAATGCTATCTAGTTTAAAGCTCTTTGAAACCGCAAGGTGTGAAAGTGCATTGCAAGCTGAGACCATTTACCATTATGTACAGTATACACATACACACATTTACAAACACACACACTGGTAAGTGGCAGAAAACGGATAAATGGTACATATATATAAATATGTCCCTGCAAAGATATATCCATAAAATATCAAATATAATTTCATACAAAATTTTGTAAGCACATTTCACAAAAAAATGTATTTTAAACTGAGAAATTTTCACTGGAAAAATATATTTTCCTATTATAGATAGCATTAACCGTAAGATGTATGTGCAATAATGTCTGTCCACGCAGCTTCTTTTTCCAGGGATTTTGCCACATTAAAAAGACAGGGGGAACACTTCCCCTTTCATTCCTTTAATATCACCCGTCAGTTATTTGAAAAAAGACTGGAAACAAATGAAGTGGACTTCCAGCCAAGTTAGTGTTGTAGTGGTGACAGCACCCAACAGATGGTGGTTAGGTTAACATTAGTCATAATAATCAAAATGGCAATGATGATGGCAATAATAACTCCAGCAGCAGAAGAATACTAGTTGCAGGTGGAGATACAAGATGGAGGAAATGTGTGAGTGTGCATATCAATGCAAACACCTGTGTGTCTATGCAACCCTCAGAGGAAGGGTCCTGGTCATCGGACATCCCTGTTGCAGGACCCACTCCCTGCAGCAGACCCCCTAATCAGTGGGAACAAAGGGGGGAGGGTTTTTAACAACTCAAAAATAGCATTGGAGGTAGGAGCAGTGGAAGGATGTAAGAAATCTGATCCAACGTCTTGTTGTGCACGTATTAGTTAAGTGAAAAAACACTAAAGCAATTATATTTATGGTCCTAAATCAACTGTAAATTCCTAATACAATGGATGCATCACAGTGAAATACACCTGAAAATGAGAGTGCAGAAACCAGAATTAACTGTTCTGGAACATGACCTTGCATTTTTAACAGTGCATTTTTACATCGCCAATTACAAAACTGATGTGAGTGAATATGTGTGTTAATCTATGTAGTTTTATGTTCCCAGTAGTTTATTCTGAATTGACAGCCTGAAAAAAAATTGGCAATAGTAAGGCACTTACTTCCTGACTCGACACACCACAACATTTTCCATGACTGACATTTCCCTTTTGACAGCAAACATGATGGGAAAAGGGTGTAGACTCTTTCTTTTCAGAGTGATTCGATTAATCTTGGCATAATTCTGCGATTGCTGTTATACCTATATCTCATAACAAGGGTCTTCATTGTCGCATTTCTGTCTTTGGAGTTGTGTCAGACATGTTTAAAAATGAGATGTTCTCTAAGCATTGTTTTGATGACACGTACAACCTTTCTTGTAAGTCACTCTAAGAAGAGCCTGTCTCCTGCAGCTCTTTATAATGATAAGTCCCTGTCCACATGGACCAAGGTCCATTAAAGCAGAAGATGATAAAGTGGACAATAAGCGGGGGCCCCAACATCCCCCCCCTCTGGAGGCCACAGATTAGGCATGCTGCACTTCCTTTGGAAAACAGGCTGTGGACTCAGAGGAAGCTCCTGTCAGCTGCACTCTCTGGCCTCACTCTCTCTTTGGCCTCTCTCTCTTTTGCCTGCCTCTCTCTCTCTCTCCCTCTCTCTCTCTCTCTCTCTCTCTCTCTCTCTCTCTCTCTCTCTCTCCCTCCCTCTGTCTGGCCCCTCTCTTTCTCTCCCTCCCTCTCTCTTTCTTTCCCTCTCTTTCTCTGAGTCCTATTCTCTCAGTCTGAGAGATGAAAAGCAGGCCTCCTCATCCACAACTTGCCACTGTACTCCACCCGGATACCACAGGCCAAGCCTCATCAGGCTACTGCATCGTGTCACACTGACACTCTTTTTTCCCCTTTCTCAATGTCACATGATAAACTTAGTTGAGGTGAGCTTCTTTTATGTGGAAATCAATCACCAATTCAGAGTGAGCCATACCATGTGAGTGTTTACACTCTTACAAAGAAACCAAAATCTGAAAATAACAATAGTGAAGGACATATTGTGAATATCCCACAACATGCTGCCACGGCGAGATAGCCAGACACTGGAAGGCAAAGGGCAGTGGTAGGTGACCGAAATTATGGATGAACACACTGGATACTACTTTCACGGGAAAGTTTAATCAGACTTTGAGTGATCAGACAGATACTCCTTGGTAATTTCCATCCCTATGTAGTCTTGAAAATGACACTGACAATTTGAATTAGTAGATACGGTACCTTTACCACTGACACAATCATATTTGGCTGCATCATTTACATGTCTCAGTACATTTATGTGTTGTTCTTTGAGTAGAGTTAAGCCTCAACTTTGTGAAAAATACATCCCTTTTATTTACGCAAAGTTTAATTTTCAGCAATGTACCTTGAACATGATGTTTTCAGTGTATTCATTTTTCTTTCAATTTCATTCGAACGCTTATTTTATGAATAAATCATACCCATGTAACTAATAAATTCCATGCAATTTGGTCACGTTGAATTGCACGAATGTATCCTGTTTTTGCAACATGTAGTCAAAGTGACTGATGTGTTCCAGGGTCAGTCCTTTCAGAAAACAATATATTTTTCCAACGTATTTGTGGCAAGAAAAAAAATTGGCCAAAGTTGTACTACTGTCTATCTTGTAGCTTTACTGTCAGTGATTTCCCTGCATTCCCAGTCTGAAGCTAATATTAAGTGAGAGCCATGTAAAATGTAACCATGGATCCAAGCTATCAAAGTCAAGCAAACAAGTTGTTTGTACTGAGTTTTCACAGCATTTTAACGCTGCTCATTAACTGACTTGCATTAAAAGCTATATGATGATATGCATCGGCTAATAATTTTAACAGTGATAAAAGTGAACAAATGATTGACATTTTTAATGTCAGTCCTGTGGTTATCATCGCATCCAAGGGTTGAGTTCTGGTCTTTATAGACATGACAGGCATCTCAGAGGACTGCAGAACTCTAGATTCTATTTCTGGCTGAAATGCCACTGACAATTTGCTTCGCCTGCCGGCCGAGTAGTGTGTCTAATGTCGGCACACATGGAAAGCCAAAGTAGGTAACTCTGTCAGGCCTCCCTGCAATTACAATGGCCAATGAAGGCTGGCACGTTGTGCCCTGTTCACCGCAAACACTGCCACAGGTAATGTTTTCCTGACACCATGCCAATGTTTTAAGAATTTCCTTGCATTGAGGAAAAAGACCCAGGCCCAGCTTTGGAAATACAAGCAGTCTTTCAGCCAATTCCGCCACTAATGTAGTCCATCTTAACAGACATCAAGCAGACTAAGGCTCTCCTGTCTTGGAACCAAAGAAGTGAATGGATTAGGGCTTGCCACAGCATTTAAGAACACTGTACCCAGTTTGATTCAGTCAGGAACGGTAAAAAACAGGCCCAGACTATTTAACCTAAACCTCCGGTTTTTGGTCTCACCTTACAACTCCTGGATGTGCCTCTGTGAGTGACTGTGTTGGCTGAGTGGGAGCACACCATTCAGACTGACTCTGAGGTACATTCCATCTGATAAATTCAACAGCCTTACGCAGAGATCCCATAATTAGGAAACATCATATATTTAATACAATTTATGTTTAGATTCACTTTACTTTTGGCTTGTTTTAAAGTAAGATATTGTTTGCATGGTGGAAAATGCTCAAAATTAATTTTTATGTATTTTCAGTTTTCTGAAAATGGCAAGAAAGAGACTTTATTATCATGCAAAACATTATGTCTGGATAATTTGCACTTCCTTCAATTAATGTTCTTGACCCAAAACCTAAATTTATCATGTCAGCTCTGTAGTCTTTTCAAATCAATTTCCACAACATGACAAAATGAAGGAAATAAAAATGACACTGAAATACTGAGAATGCAAATGCTCAACCACCTTAACCTTTGCAGAGTTAAGTTTCAGCACATGACTGAGATGTATCTTGCCATAACACGTTCCACTTTATTTCAGCCAAAAGTCAGATCTCCGCCAGACACTAAAACACCCTATTTCCCTGGAGACATGTTCTGTGATTTGACAAAGTCTGGGTCTCAATCTGGTCAGGCTGAAGTGGAGCGAGCCACAGAGGAATGATATGTGATAAATGGGTCTTATCTGGAGGTTGGGGTGTTGGGAAGCTGACTCTGTTTCCCTCCGATTACATTAGCAGGCAGGAAAATGGGGCATGAGGAGAAAGGCTGAAATTCCTAAGAACGAGGGGCAGTCATTCATTTTTACTTGTTTTCTGACTGACAAAAAGACCAGGAGGACATGTGGAGAAGGTGTTTAAGAGTCTGGGGATATATTACTTTCTAACAATTTCTCATCTGTTATGATCACAGAACACATTTAATGGAAATTAGACAATCTGTCCCGTTCATCTACTACACGATCGACTTACTTTTCATTTTCGAGACCTTTGTGCTTTTTGTTCCCTTGTAAAAGAATCACAGGTGTGAAACTTTCACTCCTGGAAGAACAAATTGAGATCCTATATCATGTATTATTATATGTTCAAATACACGGTGCAGCTCATTATTAGGCCCATGTGTCAACATCCTGCCCAACCTGCCCTAGCTATATTGTTTTCAAATCAAAATATTGCAGTTGGGCATTGCTTAGTTTACCACAGCTATCAAAGGCCATGAAAAGGAAACCTTTCTCTTGAACCATCTCAGAGTCACAGCTTTCAACTACAAATGGACAATCTATACAATACTTATTGCTTGTTGTTACGTTATTATTCATATTTAGTTGTTTTTTTCTTTAAAATGAAAAAAGATCGAGAGTTGACAATGCAAGGTAATAATGTATTTGATGACAAAACAAACAGGAAAGGACCAATGAAATGGATAAAACACTAATTTACAGAGATGGGCTGGCGAGGTCCATTGAAACTTTTCATAGTAACACATTGTGCATTCACTTGTCTTGAAGGTTTTTAGATTTGTATTCTCTACAAATATCAAGATATTGCACCCTGACTCCTAAAAGGTGTATTTCAAGTACTAATAATTGACTTGTAGACAGGTATTAGAAGATTATATCATAAAAAATGTATATTTTGAATACATATTTCAAAGACGTTTCACACACAATGAAAAGATCCAACATGTGCTGACAATATATGATTCTTCTGCATTTCAGAAGTGAAACAGCTTGCTGATTTTTTGTGATTGTCTCGCAAAATGTACGTAGAGGCAGGATAGAGCATACATAAAACATTCTCTACCCGAACATGTCAGAGTTTTATGATATTGTTTTGGAATCAGGGAAAAAAATTCAGATTCCAAATTCAAAGAAAACCTACTTGGAAGAATCGATAACTGAGATGCCTTAGGGTTAAGTATACCATTGTGATTTGTATCACATTTGGCCCGATCAGTGGATTACCTATCAACCTCCCATCGAGTGAAATAATTACTTCAACATACTGAATTTTGCTGTCAGAATTCTCGTTGAAATCTTCTTGTCGTGGCAACTGGACTTGAATCTCTTCTCTTGAAGACGTTTCACCCCTCATCCGAGAGGCTTCTTCAGTTCTAATGACCTGTGGGGAGTTTCCGAAAATAACTGCCAGGGTTTTGGGCGGGTCTAGGTTATGGGGGTTTATCATGTAAATGTCAGAGTTGATTGGCAGAAACTAGGTCTAATGGGTGGTTATGCTATTGGGGATGTTGTTCGTTGGGGACAAAAGAGCAACTTTTGTGGAATTACCTGGATTGGAATTTGAAAAGGCAAAGCTAAACAAAGGAGTGAAACCTGTTGAATCACATGAACTGAGACTCATGTGGAAGTTACCAGGGTCTTGTCCTGTTGGTGAATGTTTCCTGGTTTTTTGGAGGGTGCAGATTGGCCTGGTCCATGTGTGCAAATCCATCTTGGTATTGATCCCAGTAAGGCGTCATAAGTTTGTGAAAGGTTATGTCTGAGACCCCCTCTTCTGTTCAGAGATGGTTTTTCTGTTTTGACAAAGATGGCTTCTTTGACTCCTCTCTCGAACCATCTGTATTCTCTGGCCAGGATTGGTGTCTTCAAAAGAATGGCCCTTGTACTTCAGGTGTAGGTGGACCACGGAGTCCTGTCCTGAAGTGGTGGCTCTTCTGTGTCTGGCCATCCGTTTGTGCAGAGGTTGTTTGGTCTCTCCAATTTAGACATCATCACAATCTTCAGTGAAAGTGACAGCATACACCACATACTCGATTTTATGCCTGGGTGTTTTGTCCTTGGCGTGCACCAGTTTTAATCTCAGGGTTTATGGTGTTTGTTGAGGACTCTTCGGAGTTTCTCTGAAACACCAGCAGGTATGGTATGATAATGATCTTACATTTGTGTTTGTTTTCCTTTTGTTCTATGTTCCTGCGTCTGTAGGTTTCTGATTTGGCGAAGGCCCAATTAGGGTAGCCATAGGATCTCCGGGCTTTCCTAATGTGTTGTGCCTCGGTCCTGCTGCCTTTGGCGGTTGATGGGATGTTCTTGGCCCGGTGGTGTAGAGTTCTGATTACTACCAATTTCTGCTCTAGTGGGGGTGTGAGTCGAAAAGTAAATACTGGTCCGTGTGTTTTGGTGTCCTGTAAATCTGGATGCCCTGGCTTCTGTCCCGTTGGATGTTAACGCAACAATCCAAGAAGGGGAGTTGGCTAGCAGTGACGTTCTCCCTTGTGAATTTGATATGGGCATCGATAATGTTGAGGTGAGTGGTGAACGCTTCTACCTCATTCTTCTTGATCTTCACCCATGTGTCGTCTATGTACCTGAACCAGTGGCTTGGAGGTGTTCTCCTGAACGAAGTGAGAGCCTTGCTCCTGTCGTCCTTAACGAGGCATTCCCTCACTGCTCTGATCGCATCCGATGCAGGGATACATGTGAACAGTGAGGTTTCATCGTACAACAAAATGGTTTCACCCGGGTCCAGCCTGATTTGCTTGACCTTGGCAAAGTCCTGTGAATTCTCAATATGGTGTGTGGTGTTGCCAACCAAAGGTGACAAAATCTTTGCCACGTGTTTTGCGATGTTGGATGTGACGGAGTTGATGCTGCTGACGATGGGTCTGAGAGGAGCTCTCTCCTTGTGAATCTTTGTGAGTCCTTAAATGCAAGGCATGGTTTCTCCTGGGTACAGTCGACAAGACTTCACCATAACCCGGATGACTGAGAACCTCCACAGACATTTGCTTATCGAGTTTTTCTTGTTTCTTTTGAAAACATATTCAATACACCACTTCTCCCATACACAATATCATATACAGGGCTATGTTTTTCAAGTGGGCACTTTAGAAAAACAATTACAACAATAAATGAAGAACTTGTTCACCTATTTTATCTCTCTAAGAAGTAAAGCTGTTTTCAGATTTTGGTTGGATTGAAAAAAAAATTAGAATGATTTTGAGGGAGAGGCAGACAAAGGAAGAGAGAGCAGCTATGATAAGATGTAGGCAGCAGCCCAGACAAACATGGTGTGGCCCTTCCTTACTGACATCCTGAAGAGGAAGCTGTGGAACCCTGGCCCCTCTACTCAGTCCCTCAGAGACCAGCTCCTACAACAGGGCATGGAAAAGAGCCAGCATCAATGCGCATTAACACATTCCCATCTAACTTTGCTCTCTGTCATTCATTTTTTTTACCAAACCCAGCCTTTTATCAACAGGCACAAGCTGCCTTATATATTGCAACATATAATATCTGATCTGCTTACTTATTTTACACCCCTTTTTCATTTTCAAAACTACATTTTCACACCAGCAGGTCAACACTTTGGATGTTCATCATAAGCTTATCATTATATATCGAATAACTAAAGAAATCTACCAGATATCCAGAGGAGAGGTAATTGATCCAAGCTCCATTTATCACTTTTATTACAGATCAAATATCCTCTAATAAAGATATTCACTCTCGATGTTTGGTGTATCTAAGTAGCACAGAAAGCTAAACTCTGGAACTGATATCTTTGAGTGTGTATGCTGAAGAGGAGTTGGCACTGGATACGCACTGGGTGAATGGATCTGTTAGCTTTAGAGTGGTGGCTCCCCGTGGGCCTCTCCTCAACTGTGGCAGGAACCTGAGGAATAGCAGGCACACTGGGAAACTGCTGCAAAATAAAGAGGGAACATAAGAGAAACATGTTGTGCCAGTAATGTATGCAGGCTCCAAAAAAAAAAAAAAAAAGCGATTAACATGCATACGCAAACAAAATGAGTTAATGTTGTCCCTGTGTAGTTCTACATATGTGCTTATAGATTGCTTTATATTGTATATTTGACTGTTTTGCTGGAAATGTGTTATCAGCTTTTCAACATTGTAGGGTTGAAAGACTGTTGGTGTCAGTTTCAAAAACACAAGTGGGACAGTCCAAAAAAACAAGGAGCATGACAGCATTTTACTGTCCAATGTTGTTTTTCTCCTGTCATTTTGTTCTTGCAAATATTCATCCTTCAGTGTGGTTATCTGCCCACCGCATGCCTGTCCAGCACAGCAGGGGTCCCCCGGGAAAACAAAACCACACTTTGCAGTCCCACAATTAATCCCCCCCAGCCCTTTCCACTTTGCCTACTCCTCCTGTCCTGATGTGTTCCTGCCTATTTGCCCCTCCAGTCTGCTTTATAACAGGGTTGCTGATAAGCCCAGAGGCCCCGCAGTGCCCAGCGCCTGGTGCCAGCATTTCTCCCCTATTCAAAGGCAGTCATGATGTGTCACAGATCAGATCAGTTTAAAAGAAAAAAAGAAAAACAGCAGCTCTGCTCAACAGAATGAGTAGAACTCTCGGGCAACAAGGCTTTGTCATGGTATTAGAGGGCCCTTTTAACCATTTGTGGCACCTCTTTCTCAGCTGTTTTTTTCAAACCCTTTTGATGAGGTCATTTGAAATGTGGAGACGCTCCTATTCGTTCCAGTTGAGTAACATGTTTTCAGCCCCGTTTTGTCACTTACAAACATCTATCCAAAGCAGCGTGCATGCTCCTGCAGATATGTGTTCATATACAGCCCCTCACTCATCCCCTCGCTCAATCACTCAATAATTCACTCAAGAGCACAACTATTAAGGGAGAGTGGGTCTGGCATTGCTGAGTGTAGTCCCTGTTACTATTTGTCTGGACACATGTAACAAGGCTCATCAATCTTTTTCATGGTCTGTTCAACGTTGGAATTAAAAACACCTGGGCCTCTGCGGGCAGACTCATGAGGTGGAAACACACTCCCTACCCTGTCAGAACAGGGAAGAGTGGTCAGTTTAACACAGCAACAGACAGATAGAGATGGAGTCCTGGGCAGGGTACAGATCCATGCCTGGGGTGCTGTGCCTGCAGCAACAGCTGAAACTTTATACCTACTCGCAGCACGGCAATGGAAAGGAAAGGCTATAAAGGGCAGAAAAGAGTAGCACATGATCATCTTAATTTAAACAACTAAATTTCTATATAATCCCCGGCTCTTGGAAAAGGATTAGTGGTTGAATGAAGCAATAATCATACAGTAGCAATCAACAGCATGCACTTATTGATGATGAGGGTGATGATAATGCACATTTTGCTCCTTGGCATTGAAGCAAAGCATTAAAAAGCATAGCTGGGAGAAGGATATTGGCTTCCTTTGTGGTGTATTTGCCTTCCTGATGTTTTTGGCTCTCCTTAAGACTAAGTAAACTAAAGAAACAAGAAAGGTGAGACCTGAGGTAAACTTAAAAGTGCGTCCATGTTAAAAGCTTGGTCTAATCCGCAAAGGAAGGAAGAACAGGCAATTTGAGAGTGTTTCATAAACATACAATGCAAAGCTGAGGCGATATAAGTGTCTGAGGAGAAATTCAAGACTGTTCCTGGAAAGAAAAACGCCTTAGTTAGAAACATTGCATTGTGAGGGCCAATGATCTAATCACCTGCTATTTGATAGAGAAAAGTATGTGCATGTGTGTGAGGCTGAGAGAGATCCTTTGACCTCGGTCATGTCACTTGACTTCTCGGCACCTCTGCTTACCCCAGCTGTATCAACACATCCCTGCTCTACCCTGGCAGGCCATGGGCCGGCGGTGTGTCAGGAGCCTGGCTGCAGCCCATCACAAAGAGAGTGGGTGTTTGTGTGAGTTTGGGTGGAGGGATAGAGGCTGGTGGGGAGGGACCTGCATCCCTCACCACAAATCCATTCTGTGGAATTCAAATTATTCCCCTCTACCCCTACATCCCCCACTGGCAACCATGCACTGAATAAATAAGCATTTAGGGTCAGGGGCAAAGCAATCAGCACCACTGGGTAGCTCTTAATGGATTGCTGTGTTTGCTGACAGGTGGCTTGGTGGTGCCTCCAAATGTATTTGTAATAAACAGAGACTACTTGTGGGACAATTTCAATTCAACAATATAGAAGTTGAAATTATCATTTAGTCATATCATATAGCTGTGATCTTTCATGTGCTGTCTCTGTACTTCTCTTTTTCTCTTGTTTTTATGTGTTTTTATTTATATTTTCAAGTCACCTCTCTTCTTAATTGTGTCATGGAATGGTCTTTTTGATGTTCTATTTAATAAGGGTGGTTTATAGGAATGTTGATATTATCTGTAGTCTGCTTATATAGTCTGGAATAGTCATTGATAAAATGTTGAGGGTCATACTACCAAATGAACCATCACTCCTGTTACCAGATATAATTATATTAGCATCAGTAGATACTTAAAACAATACAAAATGATGTATCATACTACTCATCAATGATTTAGAATACCTTTATGAACATTGTTCTTCTTAAAACCCCAAATTGGTTTCTGTACTGGCTTGTGATTAGTGCTAAAATGTTGAGATTTGAATCCCAGTGTTTTCAAAACTTTTTTTTATGTTTTTACCTCTCAAATCAGCATGCAGTATACTATGATATTTTTATTTCTTTACATTCATGAGGGCACAGAAGCATGTTTTTCTTTCGTGGAATTAGTCAATTTGAACCGTACAAAAGTGTAGCACACCAACTGGATACAGCCAAGACAAGCAACTATAATGATTACTACAAATCAACATTTACATACACCTTTGCCTGCGAGCCTAAAGAGTAGCAGTTATTGTATCCCACTTCTTCCCAGCCTCTCTATGAGGATTTGGCTATTGGTGGAGGGTGAGAGTGGAAGAGGTGCACTTGGGAAGGAGTTTGTTTGGCTAGACATATAATATGAATCCCAGAAATCTGTGGCCTGTGGTTTTTCTTCTCTGCAGCATCTCAATAAATAACTATGAAGTATTGAATTTGTTTACAAATTTTTAGCAACATGTTAAACTTAGCAATCCTACAGACACAGGTAATCTTGCCATTTTCCATCTTTACCACTGCTGAACAGATTCGGTAATTATACCATGTATTAATTTTCTACGGTGTCACAAATGTCACAGCACAGGAACCGTGAC
Organism: Fistularia tabacaria; assembly: GCA_901007705.1. Classification (NCBI taxonomy): domain Eukaryota; kingdom Metazoa; phylum Chordata; class Actinopteri; order Syngnathiformes; family Fistulariidae; genus Fistularia; species Fistularia tabacaria. The sequence continues at coordinate 15,228 of CAAKHD010002357.1, forward strand.
TTTCTACATAGGCACACCTGCTTGTGAAGCAGCTAAAAATATGATGTATGTTTAATTTCTGCCGACTGGGCCCCGCTTCAAATGTATTTGAGGATATTGGATGCCCTCAAAAGTGACATTACAAGAAAAAAGTCTGCTACTTTGTTAATCCTCTCTGAACCTCTAATATCATTACAGTGGTAAATTCGTCTTGGGGGAGGAGGAATGAATGGCCCTCTTTGTTTTATTATTATTATTTCTGGCACAGAGAACCACACACACATCTGTGAAGCACTGGCTGGTCTATAACCAGATGGCAATGGTGCTACAACTTATTGTACAACAAACACATCTTTCAGGCATACTAGCCAACACTGGCCGCCCTATTGACTGGGACATTGGCCAAACAATGCATTACCTCCCACTGCTTCACCTCAAATGCATTCCATCCCATATAATAAGTTCTCCTCTGAGGAGGAGCATCCCAATTCACAGGCTGATTTACTGTCTGAGGGATGAAATGAGAGTGGATAGAAGGTCATAGCATGCAGAAAACCACCCATTTACTGACTGCTGTGAGATATGATGATAAGATTACATGGGACCTTTAATTGCTTATCAAATATTACATGCTTGACATAGGATGACAAATGACGATTTGCAATTGAAAGCATTGCTTGGACTGTGAATGTTTGGGTGCACAATTCTGTATAGTATGCCTTCTGACAGTTGGCAAGGGAAAAACGTAACCTGGCAGAAATCAACTCTCCACAAAAAAGTAGTCAATAACAGGAACTCAATCAAAGTACCCTGGTTTCCGGTAAGCTATGCACTCTGGACTGCCTGGTCTGACAGAGGCTGGCATACTGAAAGACTGGTTGGCTGCAAGTCGACCCTCACCACAGCATAGAGAACTCTCAGTTCGCTCTGCTGTACCACACTCATTTGTACTTCATCTGGATGAGATTTCATCTTGTGTTCAGCTGGGTAATAAAATGTGCCCAAGCTGCGTATGACTTGCCAAAGAAGATACTGAGACCCAGCCTCAAGTCAGGTTAATGCAATCTAAAGATCTGAGTCAACCCACACTTTAGAGACACGAAAAGTTACTAAAAATAGAATATGTCTGGAAATAAATCCTATATATATGGTAAGAAAAATAAAATGAATATAAATATGTATTGTCTTTCATGACACATTCAGCATCTCCATGAACATTTCGGCTGTGGTTCACCTTTCACAACGAACAGATACTGTCCTTGGATATCAATCAATTCCTAAATGAATAATTACCTCCAAAAGATGTCAGATCACTCTTTTGTATGTATTCTGACCTTTTTTTAATATATATTGCAGCTTTAATTAATTTGCTGTGTGGGTCATGCTTCATATTCAACACTATCTAAGGGTTGATCTACTTTTATTAAAAAAAGAAATGGAAAAAAAGAAATTATACTTCGTCACATAAAAATAATGTCTTGCAAGTATGACTTTAAATCTTTAAGGTGAAACTTGACAAGTGACAAGCGATGTTGGAAGGGTGAACCATCCATGCATGGATTCCACATTTCCTGTCATCACCTCCACCTTGTTTAGTCTAAGTGTCATTGTCTATCATATCAAACAGAAATGTCATTTTTTTTCTCTACAATCAAGAAAGACAATGCAGCAAATTTCATGAGTGAGGAATAAGAAAAATGATAAATAGAATTGTATTGCAATATTTTGGTTGCTTGACTGTGTGCAATTTTGCAACAAAAAAGGCAGCTTGGATTTAACTTTTTGTTGAGCATTGATCTTATCCTGCAAAAGCTCATTTCATATTTACTGAACTAGAGCTCGATTTAAAAGGAAAAAAAAGTAGTGTAAAAAAAACATTTGGAAAAAGATATCCCAGAAGTCATCATACAACAATCCTTTTTTTTTAACAATAATATCTTTGTAGTCATTGCTGAGTAATGTATTGTTTTTACATTGTCAGCCTAGCTGTTTCTTTGATAATGAATTAAGAGTCACAGGTGTTTCGTGTCCCCATTGCTTCAAGTAGTTGTTTCAACTGTTCTTGACTTCTGTTTCAGTTGAGGCTTCTTTTCATCATTAGCTCAATCCCCCTTCGATCTCCAATGCATTTCTAATTTGGCTAAACCTCAAACTTTTGATCAGTGTTTCTTTTTTCTGTGTTCTTCATTTCTTCTTCTCCTTCAATTTATCCTTGATGCTTTAGATTGCACATGTCAAACAAACAAATTCAGGAAAGAAAGAAGTAAACCTATTACAAAGCAAACTTTTGAATAAAAACTGTTTAGAAAGTTTGCATTCTGGATTTTCACCATAATTGGAAAGACTATACTATTTGGTTGACTATTTTCAAGGGAGCATTTATTTAACCTTTGTTATTCAGTGTGAGTTAAAATGAGAGGGAGTCTGATCAAATTCACACAGTTACACAAAGTTTAGAGATCAAGCTGACAACTCTCAGGTCACAAGGTCGCTCTGCGAACCAACATTTCCCCTATTTTCTATTTTTTAAAGGCTGACTCTCTTCTACTTCTGCTGAGAACATCTGACAGTGTCAACATTGCGGGAAGTATGGTTGCCTACATGTTATATTTTAACTTTTAGTTATAATACAATCATATTCACAATTTAGTCTGTCGATAGGATGGATTTCACTAAATACAGGAAACCATAACTTCACTATGTCTATCATTTCTTCTAATCCAGTTTTGCTCAACCGAAGTAGCTCGCAAATTGCTTTGCTGTTTGAAAATGTAATAAAAAATTTTAATTGGCTGAAATTTGACAGAAAAAGAAAAAAAAAAAGTCCTATCATGCCTCCGGTGAGTGGAGCTTCAGGTAACAGCAGCTGCCCGAGGGGGTGTTTGGGCCCCAAGCTTAGTATTGACCCCTTTGGAATGGGCCATAGCCTCTTATGTCCCTCTTATCAAGTCATTAACACCTACTTGTGAGATGTCATATAGGCGCCACCCTGTGGTAGTAATCCTCATCTGCACTACATACAAGTTTCCTTTTTTATTGTTTATTAAAATTTCCCTGTATGCTTTAGTACGAAACAATTCTTCCCTTTGCAGTTCTGCCCAGTGGAAAACAACATAAAATGTCACAGTCGCACGACTAGCAACATCACCAACACAAACCACCATCCTCAGTCTCCACACTTTCTCACACCCTTTACCCTTCCATGTTTAGAGCCATGGCTTCAAACTAATTGAATAAGCAGCGACCCTGCGAAAGGCCTCTCTGAGGGATTAGGATATGATCTCAAAAGAGCACTCCTGTGAGGGCAAACATAGCCAATTTAGAGCCATTTCATGCTTTGCGCTCCAGCACACAAAAGGCCAGCATGAAGGCCACACACAAACAGACACACACACACACACACACACACACACACACACACACACACACACACACACACACACACACACACACAAACACACACACACACAAACACATGACACACAGAAGAAACTGATT
>CAAKHD010002357.1:23368-61063 GCA_901007705.1 Fistularia tabacaria
CCCCCCCCACCCACCACCACACACCCCCCCAACCCCCCACCCACACACACACACACACACACACACACACACACACACACACACACAAAAACACACACACACACACACAAAGGGTAATCCTATCATCTGGTTAATATCATCACAGCGATTATCTCAACTAATTTTAATTGAGGAGAAATTGATGATTGTTTTCCTTTTCTTTTAAAGCTCAAAAAATGTTGGGCTATTCTTTCATCCCAAACAAAGGTATTGAAAAATATTTATGACATTTAATTAAAAGCAATCTAAGGAATAATAATTGTGTATGAGAGTGTTTTATATAAATGTAGAGAACACATGCAAAATTTGAAACAATGGAGTATTTCAAGTTAAATGATTTAAATGATTGCAATCGATCATGAAATCTCTTTTTAATTACGGTGGGTATTTCAGATGGTATTAAAATCCCATCCGAAGATGGAGAAAAACAAAACATTTGAGGCCTTTTTATTTCTTTCACATTTTCACGAATATAGACAGCTCTCCATAAAGCCACAGATAAGACTCACAAGTATCTACCTGAAATTTCCCAAGACCAATAAATCCCCGACCCCCACCCAAATAAAGGCATGAACATCATCCAAAGAACCCCTGAATAGACACAGGCACAGTAAATCTTTTGCCTGCATTGCCTACCACATAACACATAAAATGCCTCCCTCAAAAGGGGCTCTTTGTGTGGTCAAGTGAATATGGCTGAAGAATGAACCACAGCACGTCGACTGTTTTCCTGTTTCCCCCTGTCTAAAAGCAGACCGAAGTGAAGGCAGGACCAAACCAAGAACAAATCAGCAATGTCTTTTTTTCCAACCTTAAATACAGGTCAAATATCAGTGACTCCCACAAAAGTTTGCCCATGATTAAATGTGTTTGAGTAAAACATTTTAATGAGGTGAAGGTGCCACACAACAAACAAAAGAGGTTGAAATTATAGCCACCATGTTGCATTTTATGTCTCAATAAGATTCAAACTGCCATGACGGAAATGTAATCATTACTTCTGCTTTTGCTCAGTCTGACCCTTATGTTGGTCACATCATCCAGTGAATCCTCCTCTCTTGTCTTGAATTCCATCGTGGAAAACTTGTCATTCAACAATAGGAGCAGGCATACTGCTTCTTTTGAGGGTGCTTTGTGCATTTTCTTTTTCATCAAGGGAGCTGCTTTTGGGAGTCAGACAGAGAACAGGCCAAGGGGTCTTTTACCGTCTGTGCGGTCCATACTGCACTGAGACCATGGCTCAGCTCATCGATCACTCGGCACAGAGAGGGAGGACGGACGCTGTGGGTGGGAAGGGGAGAGCTTCATTGCTGGATGTACAGTATAGATGTGTTTGCAGAACGTGCTGTTCTATAAGACATGAAAGTGTGCCTATGAATGGTTGAGTTTTAGGGAGTAAAAAGAGGGGATTCAATAAAACATGACAGGGTTATGTTGCAGACAGGATAAGTAGATGTTTGCATTGGGAAGGGGTCATGAAATAGTTAATTTGTCTGATGAGAAAGGTCTAAAGCTATAAACCAGAGTTCATATACTCAGCCTTGTTTCAAGATTACATCAGCACTCTAACCTAAAACAAAGAGAAAACTCCCTCTGTTTTTTTTTTAACAAGCAATTGGCTCTTTTTAGCTCCTGCAACAAAGACTCTTCAGCAAAAGCTTAGGTATAAGAGAGAGAGGCACGTACGCACATGGAAGACTGATGTATTATGTCTCTCTCGGCTGCAGAGGCCTCTCAGCAGGACTGGCAGACTGAACAGAGACCCCGTGCAGGCCGAGGGGTGAGCCAGAGGGACAAGTAAATACAAAGCTGATGGAAAGGGCCCTGGCGTGAGACCGCCTGACCAGCAGAACAGCCCAACCTGGAGATGATATGGAGCCAAACAGATGACTCAACAGCAGGGAACCTCCACGATCATTAAAGACTTCAGCATGGCCATTTGATCAATGTTGAAACCAGCAACTGAAAACATTGTACACAGCAAGCTGCTGTGTTTCCCCCTCCTCTGGAAATCACACTGTGTGTGGGTGGGAGATAGTTGTTTTCTTTGCAAAGGCAATGTAACTTTGTTAAGAGAAAATGGAGTTGCATTATGACATGATTGAAAGTAGGACGGAGCTCTGGCACGTTTGTTTCTTTTTTAATACTGATAAAACTGCATCATGGGAAACAATTTAGATTTATGTTACAATTACACTTGATCCATGACAGTTCTTTGGGAATGAAGCATATTTATACATCCAGAGTATCTCTCAAAAATACCAGTCAGTGTTTTAAGTGCTAGTATGAGAACCTTCATCTAGTTATATGTCTGCTTAAGGTGTTTTTTGGTTTTTGTCTCTAATATTACCAGGCTCTTTAGCAGCTTAATTTCAACTTGAACATGCTTAATGATCAATAGCTCTCATAGTTCTTGTCGTGTGGTGCGTAATAATTCTTTGGACAATTTTGCAACAAAATGTGCCCTTTCGAGTGACCGCTAAAGAAGACGGGGAAAATAACAAAATTAAGACTAAAGAAAGAGCTGAAACGGGACATTCAGCGGGGGAGAAAGACAGCATGTGGATGAAAGTACATTACTACTGAAATGTGGATCATGCTTACTTTAAGGGAAGTTACATCGAGGAGAGGGGACTGAATAGGGATAATTGAACATTGTGTACTTACTGGTGGCAATCCTCAGCTGTGTTAAAAACAGATCAGTCACCCAGCATGTTCCCAGTGCTGGATGTGATGACACGTGTACTGCCATTAACTGAACATAAATGTGTTCTGTTCCCCCCTCCTCGCAAATCAGAACCACCTGCCCCCAAGCCCTGACAACTGGCTTCTTCTCTCTTTGGACCTCCATGGAGAGAGAGAGAGCAAGAGAGAGCACCTCTTGTTTGGACAAACATCAGGGCCAGCTCCAGGGCCCTAACATGAAACGAACACCAGAGCAGGGAATCTTGCCCTTCACATAGCCTCCTGCAACCCCAGTCTGTCTCCTCCCTTCTGAGCAGGACCCAATATTTTTTAATTACTTACAGGAAACTCCTGTTACAAAGGACACTTTCTTAGTCAATCTGCAGGGAGGCTGAGAGTAGTTTGAGGGTCCCCCCTCCCATTTTCCCCCTTACTGGCCTTTCTTTCGAAGTGTGTGTGGGCTGCATGTATCTTGACCAAAAAACTGTAGACCAAGCTATATGGAGGCTGGGATAACTGATGATAGCACACTCTGCCACAGTGAAGATAGAACCTTACCTGTAAGTGCAAGTCTCTTTTTAGATACCTTATTGCACCCAAATCCCAGCTGAAATCTCAGTTTCCTCCAAGCTCCCGCCCTGAGTAGAAACCCCTCTTTGGTAACAATTTCTGTCTTGCTTTCTCACTCGCATACTGTACTATGATACTTGTCAATATTAATAATATTTTATACAGCTCGATTAAGAGTTCCATATGTCAGCACGTTTTTTTCACCTTCATTTTTTTTTTTGCTCTGGTGGTCTGTAACTGACAGGAACTCAGGCAGTATTTGTTATCTTTAGGTCCAATAAGTCCATCTGGTTTCAATTTGGCTCTTCTAGATCACCCCTGGAGATGTGGATAGAGGGGACTAAAGGGTGAGGCGGGGTGGTGGAGGGGCAGTAAGTGGAGGCTTTTTTTTCTCCCTCTAAATTGAATTTCTCACCATTTTAACCCAGGCCTAGAACCGGGGATAGAGTGAGAGCTTGCTTCCAACCCTTAAGGTTATGAAAAGCCTTGCAAAAAAAAAGAAACTAGAGTAAAACTTTTTCAAAGAAATAGGAATCACCTGTTTTGCCAGGCAACACATGTTTGGAGTAGTGACTGTTAATGAACTGAACTTGACTTCCCCCTGTCTGAGTATGTTGTACTGGAATTCATGAATTCTCTCTGAACCGTTTCATATATTAAACTGTTTGTATCTGGTGAAATTAGGTGGGAAAATAAAGAAATGGTTTTCATACTGGGCTAAACAAAGGTGAAGAAGAGTACTCAAATTTCAACACTTAGTGTGTCGTGTTGACATGTCCCTTTTTATATCTGACATCTGTTGCAAAGGTTCAAATAATGTTGATGAATATGCATGCATGTATGTTTGTATGCATGCATTGATCTATCTTTTTACAGTAGCTAAATAGCTTGTTAAAGAGACTGGGAAATTGCCAGATAGATACTAGGTATAGAAAACTATATCAATCATTTTCTTTGAAACCTATATATACATATTTACATTTTTTTACCCGTTCTCTACCCAAAATGATTCAGAATATTTGATCATTTTATCATTTTAGTAAGCTGGTCCATGAGTTACTATATAACCCTTGATAATATTTTCTTTGTGATTTGTTTTGTTATTTTAAGTTGTGCAAATATGTCTGTTATGATTTTGTGGTCCCGCATCACTTTTTTTGGGGGGGTCCACAAAAGGAGCTTAAGCTGAGATCAACTACAAGTTTTAATATGGATGGAAGACCGTGAGTCTCTCTCATGTATCCCCCCTGTTGCCATCAACTGCATGCCATGTAAATCAAAATGAAAATATCAATCAAAATAACCCCAAACTGTGAATAATGTTGCTGACTGTTACAATTTACTGCCATGACTGCCTCAAACTACTGGATGTACAAGTGGTCAATGACTATGTTTCTTTGCTTTTTGTGGGACAATTTGCTTTTCTGGTAATTCTGTATAATTAAATAAATATTTCCCAAGCACCTGACCCTAAAGTCTGCACTTATCCCCGATTAACCCTGTGTGTAATTTAAAAAAGGACCTTACTTATCTTTCTATCGGATATTGCAGACTGAAAGTTCGGGTATATATTTGCTGACTGCACAATTGAAGTCATACTGCTTTTATTTTTCTGTTTTTGTGATCTCCTGAAACCACACACATATATAAATCTACAGAATATAATTCAGACACAAACTTTCGTAAAATCAGTCCCACTGAAGCGGACAATGGATTACACACACTGTCACCTCCAGCTGATCTTTAGTAGACTCTAAAAAGACCAGACGAATCATCCATGACAGGAGTGTGTGTGTTATGAATTATGATTATATAGAGGAGATTATATTGAAGATTCTGACCGACGAACGAGTCACCATTTATGCAACAGATTTTATAATTCATTTTAACCAACCAAGCACCAGACGCCTTCTGAGGTGTGAAATGGCAAATGGGCCTTTATGTTTTTATGTAAATAACTATTTCAAGCCTGAAACGTCTGTCATACTTTAAAAAATCAGGTTGTATTACAGTTCAAAGCAGTAGTTTGAACCTGTGTATTTTATGGAGTAAGGAATGCAAACATCTGGTTTTAAGACACAATTTAATGGGTGTGCGCACTCTTCAAAATACAAGCTGACATTGACATTGTCCACATTTGGTGAGGACCTTTTTCTTCTGTTCTGTGTTCAACATCAATATTCATGGTCATAAACAAATTACATTAAACCATTCCTGGCTATTTGAACGGAATCAAATAAACTCTGGTAACAGTAGGTAGTGTATTACTCTTAGTTAATAAACCTTCATGGAAGGCAACTCTCAGATAAATTTATGATGTGAGAAATGCATCTAAAGTAAGGTAAACTCACAAAAAAGGTTAGTTCCAACATACAGTACAGTTAGAGGCAAGAAAAACTTAAGAAATTAACTGTGCTCCTTCTTTAATGACACCTACAACACCAAGGCATGCAAACATCAGAAAAGTCCCACAAAAATGAATATAAATCTAGATAAGACATAAATTATATTGAAGTGGTTTTCTAATGTAAAAATATATCATCTTTAAAAACATATGGCCAAAGCAGAATGAGCAGATGCTGACTGATCAACCATTTCAGTGCCTACATATATAATCTATGTGTAAATAAATAACATTATAAAGTGCACATACTACAGTACAACTCAAGATAACAACCAAACAAATTCCATTTCAGTTTTCTATCAACTTGATAAGAGAATCCTTGATTCTTCTGTGTCTCGAATCTCATTTCCATTTGCATTAAATATTTCTAGTATAGCATCTGTTTACAAATCTAGAAACCGTCACTGAATTGTACTTGTGAGTGAGAGGGAACAAATGCCAAATACATCTTTAGACATCATGTGAAAAACGCTTAGCCACTAATACGAAAGCACTTGATGTACTTATTTAAACATTTCAGGTTGTTTCTTTATCAACCAGCCAGACAATTTATCATGGCAGCAAAAAAAAATAGCATTGTCCTTCATTAGAAAATAAGTGATGGTGCAAATGTTAAATTGAGTTTTTAAATGAACAGTGGAACTATGTGGATAGCCAATCCAGTCAAATTAATGCCTTAAATACTTTCTTTAAAAAAATTGAATTAAATAAAAACAAGTTCAACTTTCAGTGATCTTTTTAGAAAAGCTATAAGTATAATATCCTTTTCTCAATATGATTCTAGTCATGGTAGTGTTGCACTGATCATTTTAGTGGAATATTTTTCGGTTATTATGCCTTTCTAATGTATATAATTGTGCCCAAATTATATTTAACACCACATGCATCTTCAAAAATCAACACACTTTTCAAAAATAATTTGCCATTGTCAACATTATATTTGTATTCATCTATGGTAGAGCATGTACACATTTGGGTGCATAACTTAGCCATGAACTGAGCTGAAAACTGTAAATGATGATGCATTATAAAATCTAGTCAAATAATCTGTCTTGGTAGCATTGAATCTGAACCAGAAATACTTTGCTTATGTTGCAGTACAGTACAAGTACCCTGCTGTTCACTCAGCTGTTGACAGTAGTGAGTGAATATAAGTAGGGGCATTTTGTATGGCTATTAAACAGGACTTTTAAATTTTCAGTAGATGTGTTGCTCATTTTATTTCATGACTTATCAACATTACATCAAAGAAACTGTTTGTGTTTATTGAATTCCTTAAAGTGTAACAAAATGATACATAGAAGCACATTTGAATTCCAATTGAATAAAACCACATTTAGCTTTTATGTATTGCTTACATTAAACACAACACATTAGATTATATATTCGTATGAGGTTAATGGGCCAGTAAGAATTTTGCCTTAACAGCAGGTGCATGGACTGAAACGTAGAGAGTTGGTCCAAGTGGTCACAGCTGGAGCCATCACATCATCTTAGGGTTCAAAAAGGACAGGTTGACATTTACCCTCCAGTAAGCACATGCACGCAAAATTTGAGGCATGCTTCCCCCTTGTGGAATGTTTGAATATATCTATTGATGGGTTGACCATCTGAGGTGAAGCACTGAAAAAAGAGGCGTATAAAACAAAACCAAAAACCCACCTCAGCTATCAGTTGTAGGCACACATGATGATCGTCGAGATCTGCACATTGTTTTCTGGAAAAAGAGAAGTCACAATTGTTCTTCAATATATCATTAATCCTTACACAAACATTTCATTTCTTAATACAAGCCAATATTTGATCATTTGTCTAAAAATTGAATATTTCAGAGATTTTTATTACTGTTAGGTGAGTCTCTCCTGAGGCGCTTCTGTAAAATAAATCTAAATGAATCAAATTCAAATAATATCAAAGAACTAAAATGTAACTGCCCTCAATTATAAGGCTGAAGGGAAAATGTAATTTTATATATAATATATATTATTTATATTTATATATATATATATATGTGTGTGTGTGTGTGTGTGTGTGTGTGTGTGTGTGTGTGTGTGTGTGTGTGTGTGTGTGTGTGTGTGTGTTTGTGTGTGTGTGTGCCTGTGTGTGTATAAAATATCATTAAAATGACTTAGAAAATGTTACAAGGCTGTAACAAATGTTTAATATTAAACCACTTTCTTGAGCAGTTCTCTGAGAAAAAAATCTTGCTGCTGCTTGTTTGCCTTCACAGTAAGAACAGGAAACTACTTTGACCTAATGCCCAATCACAGTGTCTATCAGTTTCTGGTGGACACTAAGGGGCGTGGCCTCTCTCCACACACGACTACGGGTGGGGTCCTGGTTTAGGTCAGGGGCATTCTGGTACAAGGAAGTTGACTGTCAGTTTGTTATTGATGTTTTTGAAGAATAAAGTTGCAACTTGCCATCGTCTCTCCAATCCTCCCTTAACACAGCTCAAGATAAACTCTAGATTGACTGGCCATTGGCCCAATCAAAATAAAAACAGAGTTCCTGCCCTTTCTGTAATTTGAAAGGATAACTATTCTGTAAAATTCTGTTTTTGGTTGGTCTTATCTTTCATAATATTCTTTAATATTATACTTACATTTTTTGTGAAATGTTGTGTCTTTTGTAAGATTTTGAAGTGTTTTGAACCTCCAGAATCATACAGAAACAAAAAATCTTTATCATTTATCCAAAAAGTTTATATCAACTAAAAGGCATTCATAATGGTCCTATAGAGGACTGAGAAATAATTACAGACTAACTAAATAATTGAGGATTATTAATTGCAATAATTAAGGGGAGAGGTAAAACCTTGTCAGAAATTAACTTTGATGGTCCCTTGTGTATTTCACATTTTAGAAAATATAAATCAAAACCACTAAAATGACTGATATTGTGTTTCCTTAATGTTAAAGCTATGAAGTTATTTAATTGTTTATTTGATTGGAAAATGGCTTCATATTCAAGGCTTTTGGAGAGATATATGATTTGTTACAGTGTATCACGGAATCTCATGTAGTTTCTTGAGTATTGGTGATATATGCAGAATACCATACGAAATAGCACTGTGAATTCTACCTTAGTATAAAGTCTGTGATGAAGGACTGGGTCAGACAGCCAAGGATGTCTCAAGGCTTCAGATGCCCCAATCCTCCAGCTGAAGACCAAAACATAATGATGTCACCTTGAATCTGATCAGACATCAACCAAAGTTACAGGACTAAAAATTATAATGACAAAGTAAAATTGCTTACTTCTTGTTCACAACAAGGAGTTTGGAGATGAAGTCTTTGGCCTGTTCAGACGTATCTACAAATTCTTGTTCCTCAAAGTTCCAGTGGCATGCCAAGATATTGTTCAGAGTCTGGTTGTCATCATCTCCAAGGAATGGACAGAGACCACTCAGACTGGTTAGAGCAGACACCCGGTGAATAGATGTTTGCGCATGTTTGTGACAGAGTTTCCATGTTTACTTACAGCATGTAGGTGATGACACCAAGGCTCCACATGTCCGTGTTGAATGACACAAAGTCATAGTTGATCACTTCTGGAGCAAGAAACTCTGGAGTGCCAAAGTTCACACGCAGCTTCTCCCTTGGTTTATATCTATTTGTGAATAGAGTTTAAAGAAATTACTTATATCATATGTGTTTAGTTATTTCAAATCAGTTAAGTACCTGGCACCATTTGACATAGAACCACTTACATCCTGGCAAGTCCAAAGTCGATTATCTTGATTTTGTTGGTGAGTCTGCTTACACACAGGATATTTTCTGGCTGAAATATGATTGGAGGAAAAAAAAAACTTGAAAAAAAAATCAAGTGAAACATTCAATCTGTTTGTGGAATAATAAGAATGTCATTAAAAAAATATGGTATTGCGTTACCTTCAAGTCCAGGTGCAGAACGTACATTTTGTGCATGTGCTGCAAACCCTCACAAATCTGTCTGATGAACACCACTGCATCCAACTCCATCAGAGTGTAGTTTTCATCAATAATCCGATCAAAAAGCTCCCCTCCACCAACACTGAAGATAAGTTCATGACACATAACCCATACAGCAGACTATACATCAGCAGAACGTCATTTAATTTATCAAAACATATGTTGGTTGAGTAAAACTGTACATTCACTCAATCCAAATATACTGAGCAAAAGTTCTATTTGAACTATTGCCCTTACAACGATATCAGTAAATCAACACCACACATAATGTTGCCACTATAGTGGAAAGAAGAAACAAGTGATGAAAATGTAAAAGAGGGAGCATACTATTCAAGTACAAGTATGATGTCATTCCTTGACTCATAAGCTGCATAGAGTTGGATCAGGTTGGCATGGTCCAGATGATTCATGACCTGGATCTCATTTTTCACCACCTCCTACCAAAATCACAGGCGCAGACAGACAGATGGAGAGGCAGACAAGTCGACACAGATGTTGAGAAATGCAGGCACGAACCCAGATACACAGAAGAGCAGACATGCACATGGATTGACACAGTGAGAGGTTTCAGCTGTTCGCCGTGTCGAAACAATGCATCTTCTCTGCTAGGTCAATTATTTCTCACCTAGGTGAGAAGTATTCTCTTAGCTTCTGTGTCCTTGCTTTGTACTAGTATGTTCTAAAAATTGAAACTGCTTTCTATATAATGTGGTGTGTCTCGTCTGCCTAGTAACAAGAACAGGCCTAAGTTATTATAATGACAGTGTATGCAAAGCACTTTACCTTTTCCTTCTGACCCCTGGCTTTGATAACCTTCGCTGCCAGAGTCAGACCAGATGAGTTTTCAACACATTTGTGCACTTGGCCAAAACGACCCCTAACAAAAAGATAAATAAAGAGAGTGTCCGTTACCTCTTCTTGCACACTAGACAACAGTGCTGAAACAGTGCTGCACATTTGTTTTATGCACAACAAATGAATATCTGATCTTAAGTAAATACAATGAATTTTGTCAGTTATGCTAAACATGTTATTTCATTAAATCTGATCTGAGCAGTGTCTACTCTTTGAAGACTTGTATTAACACTTGGTGATTAGTTCCCAGCTGGCTCTGAGGATACAGTTTCACATACCACCCAAACCTGAGGTAAAAATAACTGCCATGACTCTCGAGTCATGAACCAGGAAGGGGGAAATAAGGGGCTACAAACCTCTTTCTCACTTAGCTCTGTGATCAATTAAGTAATAATCAATAACATTGTTTGTTTTGTTTTTTTTTCTAATCAAAACTGAGATTAGAAATGAGCAGCCCTTACCCCCCAAGGACTTCTTGCCAGTTGATGGTGTAGAAGTTGCTGATCTGGTTGGGCTTGGCCGACACGATGCGGTGATTAAACGGCGCAGCTGGAGGAGGAGTGGTGTCTGAAAATGAATGGGGCACACGATGTAATCTGTCTTAATAAATGATGTGAAGACATAATCGCTTCATTGCTAACCATCTTACATTAAGTAAGAAGCTTAAATGGGAGCACGACAGGCATACTCAAGTAAGCACATTGCGATGTAATATGTCATTATAAACTTTCGCAAAAGGTATGATTGTTACTTTGATATTACATACGAACAACTGATCACCCTAGTGGCACTAACCACAGGATTTGTTGCATGTCTGTATTCTATCCAGGCTCGCACTTTCGAAAAAACTCACATCATTAGGATGTAATGAACAAAACTGGAGGCTTGATTGAGCAATTCCATCAACAAAGTGCATAAAGAAGCAGAATACAGGGCTTTGAACATTTTCCAACTTGGATGTTTGGCTAATACAGTATAGAGGCATTCATTTATTTTGAGATATCTGTGTTCAGTGATCATTGTTCAGAATTATCCCCGCACATCTATCGAGGTAGATATTCCAACTTACCAATAAAGTACTGCTCTGCATGAATGTTGTCTTCCCTCTCTATATCATTCTCTGCATCAACTCGATTCCTTTCCCTCTCTATTCTTTGCTTTAGGTCTAATTGGAATTCAATACCATCGGCCTTGAAGATGGCCAGACCATCGGAGTCCAGCTTTTGTTTATCTTCCTCGGTGTCTTCCTCTGATACCTCTTCTTTTTGTTCTTCCTGGATCTGTGTAGGTTCCTCCACAACAAAGTGCTCCTCAGTAACCATGGACTGGATGCTTGTGCAGACCTCGACTATCTGGGCCATCACTGCCTCAGGAGGTGGAGAGGCAGTTTTTTGGTCACCACTGGTGGAACAAAGCAGTTTGATTTTAAATGCAAATGTAACTTCAGAAATGCTGGAATACAAATTGGACATTAAAGGGGATCAGTTGAAAAATTTAGGTGAAAGTTCATGCTTTCTGGACTAAGTGAACAAAAGTTTAGATAATAAAGTATTTACATCAGCGAAATATCTGGAAGTTTGTGATACTTCGCCACATAAAAAAGGTCAGTAAATAATTTGGATTTTAAATCTGCTGTGACAAATTATAACTGACTATCATACAGCATTTCTTTACAGTGAGTGCAGCAGACTAACAAGAAAATATGTGAAACAAGGCATGACACAAATTCCTGCAGTGAGACAAAGTACCTTGTATCTGTCTGTTCTTTTTGCTTGTCATTTACAGCATTTACAAGCTCTGAGATTTTGGGTACTTCCTCAGCGTCGTTTTCCTCTTCTTTTATTCTTTTCTCTTGGACTTGCTGTAGATTTCTATCTTCCTCTTTCACAAGATCTTCCACATCAGTCTTGTGTTCCTTCTCTGTAGTGGCTGCATCCTGATCAGTCGTTTTGTCCCTAATGTTTTCCTCAACAGCTCCCTCAACAATTTTACATTCCTCATCCTGGGATAACTGGGTATCCTCCCGCAGGTAATCCACCAAGTTGCAACCAGCAGCATTGAGTTGCAGCTCTTTCGGGGACCCTCGAGCCTCCAGGTCCAAATAAACCGAGGTGATTTGATGACTTGATTTCTCTATGTTCTCTCGGTTGAGTTTCTGTACCTCCTCCAGAAGCAAGACCTGCTTCTTTAAGGCTGCTTGATCTACAAACCATTCAAACAGAAAGTTTGTTTATTTAGCTTATCAAGACCTGTTTACAACTAACCATCATCACCATATACTATTTGTCATGATAACTTCTGTTATACATACCACACAGTTTAAGAATGCATACTGGGTTACTACAGCTATAATTGGTGGAGATGTATTGAGAATGAAAATACTACAATGTTGCAAATAGTGGCTACCTAGTTCTTAAGTCAGTAAGCACTGGTGTTTGAACGCAATATGAAGCACCTGCTGTGTCAGGTGTTTTCATCTTCTTTTGCACTTTCAGAACCTTGGTGCTCAAACAGGGCTTCTCTAGGCCATCTTTGCCCTTGTGATCTTTTACCTGCAAAATATAGATATAATAAAAAATCTTCACTCCCACATGTATTTCTATACATGACTTTTTAGTGAGTGTGAGTTTTGGAAGTTTACTTCAAAAACAAACAGCTATTTAGTATTTATATAATTAAGCAGCTCATAGGTTAAATAACAAAATGAGATATTAGCTATGCCCCTATATAGCTTTGGTGTGGCTTTGCGATATACATTTCATGTGAGAAAAAAAACAGAGCATAGTAACATTCAGCCAATGAGATACTAAATACAGCCAAGGAATCTGGTGGCAGCCTAAAGCAGAAAAAAAGGGAGCGTGTACGGTTGCACATGAATAGCGAGAAAACGTTCTATATGCCTACAGGCTATAAAAATTATAAACCTACAAACTTTCCACATTTGCGAGAGGCGAGGAAATGCTTTGGTCCATGGATCTTTATCCTGTGAGAGGGCAGCAGAGTACTGGGCTCACAAACAGGAGTTATCTGTTGTTTTCCTTTACTGGCTTTATTAGAAGTAGTTTTCTAGTAAAAAGACAAGATGGCAATGCTTAGTAGGGTTAGAGAATGCACAATTAATAAAACATTCAGGCAAGACCAATAAGAATATGATATTACAAGGTTAGAACCACATGTATTTCACACCAAGTGGAGTCATGTGTGGTAAAAGAATTAATACAATGACAGTAGCTGGCATGTAATGTATTGAGCATATGAAGTGAAATAAATATTCAAATGAAAATGAAATTACTTCCTCCGCCACAGATAAGTTCCTTTTAATACACATCTTGTTGCACTCACTGATTTTAATGAAAGAGTGTCTCTGATAAATCATGGTAGATGGATAGACAGCAGAGGGGCAGTGAATTTATAGCTTATCACTTCACACTCAGCTCTGGTATGCAATCCTGAACTTGAGCGGAAAATATTACAGGCAACTGTGGCCCTTGTTCAAATGTCTCAGCTGAGGAAACTCACTAAACACTCTCTGATCAGGTTAACATGGAAAATCCTGTCTCGAACGACTGGTGTCTCACATTTGTTTTTTGAATGATGTTATGACGTAAACACCAGAGAAGGTATTTCGAGTGCAGTGTTTCCCTGGTGACAGCAATCTATGCAGCAGTGCCAACGTCTGATTGGGAGTTTGGGGGGAACGTGTGGACGATAGAGGACAGAAGTGGGTTGACAGAAATCTCTCATCCATGGAGGTGGAGAAAGATGGAGCCACAGCATGACAAGGTTTTTGATGACCACAGAAATTCGCTGTGGGTCACACTGAAGTCATAAAATTGAAATGTGGAATTTAAACCTCAGAATAAAATCTAAAGTGTGTCTATAATTGGCATCACGGGTATTAATTTGTCCTATCTCATGGTACAGTGTTATAACGCACCATGCAGGCAACAATTTTATCAAGTATCTGATAGCTCCATCACTTCATTTCATAACCATACACTTTCTGGTGGTAGGTCCGAAAGACAAAGAGATGACCAGCCCCCACAGTTACAAAACTGATAAGTGTGCACTGATAACAAATTTCAGGGGCCTGGAAATAGCCCTCAAGCCACTGATCCAATAGATGCTGAAGTACATTTACATGATGGAATTATTCCTACAAGATTGTGAAACAATTTCGTTTCCTCAGATTTATTCAAATATGCATAATGAACGCAATTGTTCATAATCTAGCAATGAACAAAGCAATGAACGAATGAACTGCGCATTGTATAGTTGTAGCAATTGTAACCCAAATAGCATTTGCTTAAAAAGTATTTTCTTAAATATTTTGTCGCATTAATTCACATTTTCCCTTGCCTAAACTTGTTCTGAAATCACTGATGTGTTCAAGATACACCTTTAAAGGACTCCTGATGATATTTTATGAGGAAAGTGCCTCAAATGACTTCGGACTTTTGCACGGACATCACCTGAGACATATTCTGTGTTATAGAGGGCCAATTACTAAATCAGCATGAGAGAGTACACATAACAAAAATGGCTTAAAAACAGGAATTCCTGGATGATGAACAACAGGAGGGCATAAACGTGTGTTTGATGAGTCAGTGAGGAGAGAAAACTGACTCATAAAAATTTGTTGACATCTGACTCCTGATGAGTAGAACGGTTTGATTCCACTCCAGGCCGCAAACACCCTCAAACTAAAAACAGCATTTCCAAACCGGGCCACTCACATTTCACCCCTGGCCTCATCTCGTGCCCTGCTGGGGGTCCCAGACTGCAATAATGCCGAAGAGGCCATGTTGCACTCAGTATAGTTGAGCATCAGTCCAGAGTAAACTTTTGCTTAGGAAGCATTTTTTGCACGCCATTAGTTGGACAGTTATTGTGCAGTTACAAACCAGAAATCTAGGTTTCCTACTGTCTAAACTGAGCCAGCAGATGGCATTTTTTATATGAAATATAACGACACAATGAGAGAGAATATGGATTGGAAATAGAGCGTAAAAGCCAAGTCACAGTCAGTAGCAGAGCTGCTTCAAGTTGCCAGCTTTACTGCCATGATCTTTTTCCATGTGTTCTGCCAAGTTAATACAGTTCCTCTCAAAAAACTGAATCAGCGTTAAAGATATGTAGCAGCCCATCTTTTTTGCAGCATTGGGAAGAGGACTTATTGACTGCTACTGCTAGCAACCTCTTTCAATATTCCAAATGTTAAAAGGCACAGTCATCAATAACAAAATGTTAATGACAGTAACATATCTCTGCCAAGTACAATACTGAAATAGTAGGCACAAACATGTCGCACAAAGGTCATACCAGACTCATCTTTTATTTTAGATTTATAACCTCACCTTATCCATCTTCTTGGTTATTGTGTCTGTAGATGGCTTTCTCTTCTTGCTTTGCTTGCCTTTACTGTCTTTAGTTTTGGATCCCTTTCTTTCAGCAGGGCCTTTAAACATCATCTCCATAACCCGGGAGCTCTTCACTGTTTCTCCAATGAAGCCGATGACCTGCTGCATGCTGAGGACCAGTTTCTCCACTCCTTCAAGCTTCTGTGCCTGCATCTCAGACCGCTGATTAACCACTGACATGATGGTGCTCATTTCCTGGCATATCTCCCTGACCTCTTGCCCCATGGCCTGGGACTGGCTTGCTACTCTGGTTGGGAGATGGATCTCCTCCTTGTCCAGCTTGAGATTTTCCATATCATTTTCTATGACATCCATGTCTTGAGACATTCCTTCTAGTCGGTTGAGGACCTTTTCTTGGATGTTGATGAGCTTGTCCATCTTGCTGCTCAGTGACTCAATCCGACTTTGAATGAGGTCAAAGCTTTTGCAATTGCCATCTCTTCGGTCTCCTCCTGTGGCCTTCCCTAAAGAACTCATGGCTTCCTGAGATAAATGAATCGCATCAAGACTTGAGACAGGTCCGGAAAAGAAACAAAAAGACTTTTTCCAATATGCCAGCCAGCTCTTCTTTCAAATCTTGCTACAAACTATGAACTGAGCTATTGCTAAATTGTGAAAAAAGAGAATTAAAAAAAATATATATTCAGATATATACATGTAAAAAGAATATACTTGAAAATGAATGACAAGCAAGGTAGATGAAGACTGGAAATATCTGTAAGTTTAAAAAAAAATTGCTCTTATTTGTACGAAATGGATAAAGACTTCTCAATTTCTGTTATGTTTTATCCATGGTACCAGCTTCTTTCCACATTAGAAATGGTATCCGCAATGAGTGAGCCCCTTTCCCTTAATGTAAATGTAGAGCCTACGTCAGCAGGGATCAAGTGTTTGGGGTGGTGGCTTGGCACTACTTAAGCTATGAGACATTTGAGAGCCTTTAAGTGTTAAGCCCATCACCGTCACTCGCTTGGTAGGTGTCAAACTGGTCACTGTACACGACATTACTACATTACAATGTCCATTCATGTTAACCATGTCTGTTTTTTCTCCTTTTAAGATGAAAGCCGTATTAAGTCATTGCAACAGATGCACATTCTTGAGTAGACATTGCTGGCGCACAAAATGAAAAGGGACAGCAGATTCGTTGTTGATTTTCAAATGAAAGAGAAATTAAAAAGTTGTCACAAACAAATAGATCCAGCTTAATAGCTTTATTCTATTTTTATGTGGTGGAATAATATGTAATGACTGCAGTGTGCATTATTGTGAATGAGAAACATGTTGCAACATCAACGCCAACCTGTCAGTTGTACGCCAGTTACTGGCTACCAATCAGGGAAAACGTGAGCGAACCTGTGATTAATAGCTTTGGGGATGCAGAATGTATTTTTAAACACACTCCATTTGTTTTATTCATTTTTTGCTTAAATATATATGTTTCTTTTGAGACCCTGTGGGTCTAGTATGCTGCCACTTAACAGATGAAGCACATGTAAATGGACAAAACCCATGAACACTTACAGTAAAACAGGTACTGTTGCTCTTGAAGTGGTTTGTGACAATTGATGTAAAATAATGGAGTTCCAAATATCAGAAATGAATATGTGATCAGCTGATTCAAAGCTATGGGGCTTCATGGTGGTCAACATTCTTTCCAATTTGTTGTGTTCTATTGTGTTGTGATATGGTTGCAGACCATTTTTTCTATATTGTGGTTTATTACAATGCTTCAGACAAAGTTTTGTGATAGTGTCTGTTTTAAATATTATTTTGTTATGTAATGTCCCAGTATTGAGATTTTCTTAACTATCCAGTGTTTTGTCTTTTTTCATATGTTCCTGAGTTGCATAGCACTTTATGTAAGTGGAGGTAGGTGGTCATTTTAGCCCTGTGGATAAAAGAACGAGGGCACATGTGTGTATATCATACTGAATAGAGATTATATGCCATGGGAAAATGTATTTTAACAACAAGAAGCTGCAAGAAAAAGAAAACTCTCAGGAATGGTAAATCCAACTAGTTCCAAACAGCCTTTTCTTTTTCTTGACATAATTTGTAAATTTGTTTCTTTCTCATTATATCACAGATGACACACCTCAAAGTAGCTTTGATAACAAAGGCACATACTGCCGAGCCGGAGTGACCCCAGAAAAACTTGCCTTATTCTCATGGCTCGAGTCAATATCTGATCTCATGAATGCTGTAGCCAAGATAGATGAGGACTTGGCAGAGAGAGTGGATGTGTGTGTGTGTGTGTGTGTGGAGAGAGAGAGAGAGAGAGAGAGAGAGAGAGAGAGAGAGAGAGAGAGAGAGAGAGAGAGAGACAGACAGACAGACAGACAGACAGACATACCGACAGACAGAGAGAGAGACCGAGAGAGACATAGAGAGGGAAATTACTAAAATGCTCTTATTGCATGACTGTGTGCAATTGCAGCTCCTTTCTTACTTACATTGAAAAAAATGCAAATGCATGAAGAATCTTGTGTAGTTTTTTCTGCAGATATCAGGCATTTTAAGTTCATTTTCCTGTGAGTTCCCATACAAGATGACTACACCAGAAAGAACAAGACACTTGTCCTTGGATGCCAATAGGCGACAGACAGAGGAGGTTGTTTGGAGCATGGTTTTTCAATTTGCAACAGGTGGACAGTCAGTTTTTTTTAGAAACTGAAACACGCTTTCTGTAAAAGCTGCAAGCACAGTGCAATGTAAATGCAAATAATTAAAAAACAAATAAGAAATATCGACATTGTTTTGCATTTGCATTTTTTTCACTACTATAAACAGCTGAAGCGATACCATCATGGTAAATCCTACATTGTGTGGAGATGGGAATGATATCAGGTTTTAAAACCCAAGCCATAGATATAAACAGACTGTGGGTCACCGAGGCTTTTTACATAAAGCAAATATCATATTTAAATCAACTGCATGCTTCAGTGAAACAAACACTACAGCATCATGGCAATTTATGCCAGAGTTCAATCCAACTTTCTCTGCCAAGCACAAGTAAGCACGGACAGTGTAACAGCTGAGGCGACCCATGCCCTGCCTTCTGATGCACAATTAAAATGTTGTTTTGTTAATGTGACAGCAACATTACAAAGATGTTCACAAACAATGCCTACTCTATCATTGCTCAAGATTTCTGTTTCGTTTATACAAAATACCGCTGGTTGTCTGCCCTGACAAAACTTGACTGTCAAGTAAAATGATTTACAGCTTCTTGCTTCTTGTTGTATTTTTAGGTGACTGTGCACAATTTTTTAATCCAGATTACCAAGTAATTGTGAAATCATGGCTCTTATTATCTGCTGTGTTTCAACCTGATTTTGATAACTTTGGGTACTTTTTGGGTGAAGGGGCTTTCATGTAAAATGTAAGGATCTGACTATATTGGACAAAGTGCTTGTTACTCCAAACCACATTATGTATCTGGACCGATTGCATAGGACTGAAAAAAAAATCAATTTTAACGACTCATTTCAACATCATCAAAATGATTCAAAGCCTGTTATAAAAAATGTAAAAGCTATAGGGCACCTTACTGAGAAAATGCATAATTCTTACAACACTTCTGATTCATTTACGCTTGGACAGTACAGGTATTTCATTTTATGGAATATAAGCTATTTGTGCAAATGGGGGTCATATGGAAAGTGTGTGACCTACAGCCCCCTGTATCACAATATTTGCTTGGCAAGGAGACAGGGCGATTTTTTAAAAACGGAGTGTCACCTCCCTTACAAAGAACACAATGTCCTGGGTAGCACTGGTGCTGTTTGCTGTGGCTACTATCCAGTCACCCCTGCAGTCTCCACTCTTACTGACACTACTGCGCCTGCCAGCTCTGGCTACACTTTCTTTTGGACGCTTGTGCACCTAAATGTGTGTGGCAGCCATGAAACTTAACTCCTTGCCCTAATACTCAGTCATCCCTTGTGTTCATTCCCATCATCTCATGTTTTCCCTTGGCATGTAAATGTGATTTGCTGCTACATTTTGAGAGATGTTCCCTTTTTTCGTAAAACACTGCATTAAAACACATAACTCTGATTCAATACATTAACTTCCTACACACATACATATGAAAGCACACCATATTGTCCAACCTGCAGAAGTGTAAATGTCCCAACATGGAAATTGGGACATTTACACTTTACAAAAGTCAAAATATTGTTAACTGCCAGGGCAATTTTGAAATAAGAAGTCATACATATACTATTTATTGAAATCTATCTGATTCTGGTAAAGATGTAAAATGATAAAGTTTTAATTTGAAAAGCAAGTAACCAGAGCGCCAAATATAGACAATGTGTGATAAGCCAAACACGTCTTTACTTTGTAGAAAGTGGAGTATGTTTCCTTCAATTAGCAGGTATACTCTTTGACATCCTTCGATTTAAATAAGCACTATTAAGCAAAGTGTGAAATAAAACTCAAAAAGATTCCTACGTAAAAATACTGTTACTTTGATACCACTATTTTATTTAAAGGGCCATAAAATAATTGGTCTAAAAAAGTCCATTCATCCATTATCTACACCTCTTATCCTGCACTCAGGGTCACAGGGGTGTTGGAGCCTAACCCTGCATGGTGCGGTTCACCTTGGACCAGTTCATTACTAGTCGACATATAGAGACAGACTGTTCACTCTGTCATTCATACATCCGGGAAATTTGGGAGTCTCCAATCGACCTGCTGCATGTTTTTGGATTGTGGGAAGGAACCAGAGAACCCAGAGGAAATCCACACAGACACGAAGAGTACATGCAAACTCCACCCCCGCTGGACCACTGTGCTGCCCAGCCTAAATAAGTGACCTATGTAAAGTTGTTGCTGTCTTGCATTTGAAGAAAGAATGATGCCGGGATTTACTGGCCCTCACTTTCTTCAAGTCCTTATTAGACTTTAACAGAATTTGATGGGGTTTTGTGGATCATTACTTATCGCATTGATTAAGATAGGGAAGAGGGAAGAATACAGGCTTGAGCATGAGTTGTATGTTGACATATCTGTAAATATGATTCCCAGCTGTTTGGTTTTCCCTTTATCTCATACAAGCCCCCTACAGAAATATCCCCCTTTGTCCAACTTGACAATATATTTGCACAGAGAATTCTGAAACGGCTTCTGAAGTTAAATAGAAAATGTCACATTAAGTAGAAGCTTGAAAAAGACACCAGACAGATTATCAAAAGTCAGTGTTGTACCAATGGTGTTTATACTATATTTATACTATATTTTTTTTTAGTTGACAAGACCTTCAGGATTGTTTGTAACCATATTTTTACAAGTAATACTTTGCACTTTTGATGTGTTAAAGAGTACTAAATGTCAGTGGTAGAATAATCCAGATCTACCAGGTCACAGAGGAAGGGCTTAGTCACATACTCATGGATCTCCTGCAGTAAATGTCAATGTGCAGCTCCTAAATGCCAAGAGAGGCTTCGAAACAAGAGAGGTCTGAGAGAGCCTCTGCTTGTTCAGAAGCCACATGTGAACAGCATTTACAATACACAAAATGTGTGTGAATATGTAGCAGAGTGTGTAAAGTTGCCTAAATACTGCTCAATTGTGTATATTCTTTGTCTTGAATCCTTATAGCAATAAGGATGTTGCATTCTTGCATGTCAATAAAAAGGTTAGAATGAAAAAGTAACTCAAAAAAGAGATGTTGTGGTGCCAAGCAATGAGATTTGTCAGCCCTTTTTCTCATGGCATTTCAATGGGCTGTGATATAACACCACAGTGACAATTGTGATCGAATTCACTCAAACACATTGTGATGCCAGGTGTAAAGCGGAATGCTAGATGGTGGCCAGAGCAGTATTCTATGTTGTTTTTTTTCATAGCTCTGACATATAGCAGTGATCCTATCATCCTCTACCAGTGGAGTGCAATATAAATTCATAGAAAATTGCCAATGTGCTTCAGTGGCTAAGCTGTTGTGTTATATTTTAACCCCACTGCTGCCATTCATAGCAAAACAGAAATGTATCATACAGCACATAATTCCTGAACTTTCCACTGAAAATGCAGAATCACACAGCTTTCTTAAAACTGAGAAATGAAATGAAGAAAATCCTGTTGATGATATTTGCTGACAATAACTCATTAAAAATAAATATCAAAGTCCATTATTTGTTATCATTTGCAGCTTTTTTAGAGTCATTAATGTCAGCTCAAACAATCTACAGTATTTTACATTGGTATTAAAGTTGTTACATCAGTGCGTCTTTAATATATGGTCAGCTGTTATCTATCATTCTTGTTTACATATGTATTCACTGTGCCCAGTAAACCAAATAATTTACCATCTGTACATTTATAGAAGCCATTTTTATGACTTGCCATAACTTGCTGTGTCACATCAAACAACTGGCAGCCTGAAACTTGTAAGCTCCTAATATTATAATGCATTGTCTACATTTCTCATGTCTGTGTGTTACAATTCAACTATTAAAAAAATAAAGACTTGGACCAAAAACTATCACAAAGAAAATAAAATGCATGCAGGGTTTAATCTATGATGTCTATAAGATAACATTCACCGCTACATAGATTCTTTCTGAAAAGAAAATGAATGTTTTCAAAGCTTGAAAGCTGAATATTATTCACAATTCACGCACAGACACCCTTGTTTATACCTTGACAGCAGGTGTAGCAGGTGGTCTTTGTCTTTTCTTGTACCAAAGAATACTGCACAGTCCCTCCCAGAGGTAGGCGGTGACAAGACGTATGCATTTCACAAGCCAAATGTTCCAACCTGTGACAAAGTTCTCCACTGCTTGAACTTTAACAGTCATACTTCCTCTATTGCCTTCTGCTGTTCCTATCTGACACTATACAGAGCCTCTTGGAGCTAAAGGAAAAGAGTCTTCAGTGAAGCGTTAAAGAGATGACACCTACTTCTGTGTAAGGAACGCCCATACCTTAATACTACAGTATCCTCCACAGCCCCTGTTAATTCAGTTATCCACCCACTCCCATCAGCACAGCCAAAGGACGGCTGGTTTGTCCTCATGATCAAAGAGTGACAGGTGCCTCCCAAGAGTACCTGAGATATAATGTCTTCGTCATTGGATGTAATCCTACCATATTCACTAAAAATAAAGCATTTTTATCTCTCAAATGTTAACTGGATCACAAGCATTGATCAGTGAAGTGAAATCAGTTCTCAAAACAGTACTGATACTGCAAACTAACAATTTTGTGTAAGGGAGACAAGTCTCCCTGATAGCACACAAATGCACACTGATTTGTTGTACACAGCCTGTGTATTTCAAAAAATGCCTTATGGACAGGCACAAAATGGTTCTCAGATGAGGCGCTCAAAAGATGCAATGCTTTTGCAAACTCAAATACAGCTCTGAGTGATATTCAGCACTGACTGAAATGTAAATACGTAAATTATGATGCTTAAATTCTAGCATTTTATATCTACATACTACAACAGTGGCACAAGAACACAGAGTATTTCTGAAAACCCCTGCTTCAAACACTAGCTGTAGAAATGATCTACTATCTGTCACTCTCACCGCTCAAATGATTGGAAGGAAAAAAGTGGCACCTGTCGGCAAATATGTTTTAGGCCACAGAGGTCAGTACAATGTGTGTCTTTTAAAGAAACTGTGGTTAAATATAATTGGAGCAATCTTATGTTGAACGTATATGTTCTATCTTATTTTGAACGTATATGTTCTTTAGCTCCCTCTGCTGGTCATCTTGTACGCCTGAGATTCATACAAAATCACATTAATTCTTCCTTGATAAGCGACAATGTCTTGTTTTTGTTTTGCCTGTTTTTTTCACATTTGTAAATTAAAGTCATGGTCTGAATGGATACCTCTGGTTCAAGCTTCAACTCCCAGAAGCAGCACATAGTTTTCACCCCCTCGAAGTAAGGGACTACAGACAGCTGGTTAACATTTCGGTTGTTGGCATTGTGATGGACTGACTTTTCGTTGGCCATTTTCACTGAAAGGTACCTTGGTCACCAGCCCTTTCCTTATGATATCTTCTTCTCGTTGTGGCAGAACTCTTTGCTGAGTGTTTTTATCTGAAGGCAGATAGTGACAACAGCAAGGACCGATTAAGAAAAAGATGAACAATCTCTTTAACTGTCAAAACTTCTTGTCATGACAACTTGACTTGATTTTCTTCACTTGAAGACGGTTAGCCCCTTATCCGAGAGGCCTCTTCAGTTCTGAAGAATTCCCCATGACCTGGATGACTGAGACACTCCACAGACAAATCTCTGTTACTGTTTTTCATCTAAATGCAAATGTTTCAGTTTTATTCGTTTATTTTTTTGCAGTGGCTTGAAAGATTTTACTGATAGTTGACGAATTCCTACGCTATATACAGTCTTCACTCAGCTGTTTTTCCTTAATTTAAAACGGGTTGCGGCACTCTTGTTTTAAAATCTATTCAGTAAAATGTGATCTCCTAGGACGTAGTTTGCAGAAGTGCATCTTGACTGTTTACGAATTTGCCACACACTACTTTTGAAAAACAGGGGCTTAGCTGTGAACATGTTGCGTTTTAAATGGCGTTTGACAGATAACACTTGTAATCTCGGACGCTTTCAGGAGCCTTGAACACACCACAGAATACAGGAAGAAGACAAATCAGGTATGTTCACAGATGCAACAAAAAAAGTAAAAATCGTTCTCCTTTTGCTGAGCGGCAAAAAAAAAATGTTTTAACTAACTCTAAAACCATAACAGTAAACAAACATGAGTTTAGTGTTTATCACGTGACCAAAGGTCAAATGTTCCACGGGATTCAACATGGCGAATGAGAGTACACCCACGGTAACGGAGTCGGTGCAGTGTCCTGTTTGTTTGAAAGAATTCCATTCTTCCACAATTAACAGTCACCTGGACGTATGTTTGATGAAAGGCGGAACATGCGACGGCCAGTCGGCCACAGCCAACGAGAACGGACCTCCTACGAAGAAGCTTTGTGGGCAGACAGCGACAGCTGCCCCGCTACCTGCGGTATTTACCATGTTTCAAAATAGAAGGAGCGGCACTTCACTTCGAAGCGAACGTAATACGTTGTGTTCAAAAAAACAATCCAGTAATCCTGCGGTGAGCAGAGGAGTTAAACGTGGCTTGGTTAACGGGCCAGAGTCTGAACAGGACGACGGGGAGCTTTTAGAGAGACCGCCTTCTGTGTTAAACAGAGACACCTTGAAAGCGCTGGGACCGGGTGATGTATCACCGCCGAGCGTTCTGACGATGCAGAAGCCGTTGGCGGAGGTACTGAGACCAAAAACGCTGGAGGAGTACTTCGGTCAAAATAACGCCATTGGCCAACAAACTCTTCTCAGGTCACTTCTGGACTCGCAGGAAATCCCCTCTCTCATCCTCTGGGGACCTCCAGGATGCGGAAAGGTGCCGTGATGACAACCAATGTGTTTTTCTAACGTTATAGAAGAATTCACAGATGTGATTACAGTGTCTTGTCTGAAGCTGATCTCAGACTAATGAGAAGGAATGATCCAATCCACAGTTGTGCTTACAAAAGACTATCTGTTTAACATTAAGGTAGTCTGAATGTAATTCCCAACCTAGTTGGATTTTTGCAGCTGTATGGAGCAAGTGTTTGAGTTGTGCATTCAGTTGTGTAAAAAATCTGATTTGTCATTATTATTTTGTCTTGTAGGCAAACAACACTTTGCACTCTGATTCACTCAACTACTGAATAACTATGCATTCATTCAGTAAGAACACAGAACATCTGTATGAGTAACTCCTTGAGTTTGAAGTTACTGGCTTGATTATAATGTCTTTCAGCATGAGAACTTTATCAAAATGTTCTGTTAATATTAGTTTTAAACTTTGAAACACTGTTCAGGTTTCTTTTTTGGGATTAGGATTATAGATTTGTAGTGAACCTTTAATTGGATATTCACGGTTAAATGGCAAAGCTAAATTATACCACCTAGTTGTTTGGAGAGTAAATGCATTTTTGCATCAAACTGCTTCACTTTCTGAGGTAGGCCACTGACTTTCTCACAAAACAACTTGATACTACAGAAACCACTGCCTATTTGAATGAGCTATTTGTTTAATTCATGTAACCTGTTTGTGTATTTTGTTGTATTTCAGACCACTCTGGCTCACATAATAGCCTGTACCAGTAAAAAGAAGGGCACAATTCGTTTTGTAACTCTGTCAGCCACCAGTGCGTCCACCAATGATGTCCGAGAAGTGATCAAGCAAGCACAGAATGAGATTCGACTGTGCAAGAGAAAGACAGTCCTTTTCATCGATGAGATTCACCGCTTCAACAAATCCCAGCAGGTGGATTATTGAACCATGTGGCTTTGGCTCTTGTTTTATGTTTGAACTGGTTAACATGTTTTAAATAATTGTTCACACATAATTGATGCCTCATATAACTACTCTTAAACTTTGTCAGGTCAGCGATTTTACATTTCTATCATTTATGTATCAAACTGACTGAAACTTCAGCGAGTGCATTCCGGATTTTGTTCTGTCACCTAAGCTGAATCATCTCAACTCAGGGCTTAGTATGTCTTCAAAAAAATTATTTGCTCTATTGTGGATTTTTTGATTATTTAGATGCAATCTTTTTCTTGACACAGCCATTTGAAAACATTGAAATAAACTACATTTAAACATTTTAAACTACATTTATCACAATTAATGGTCTCTGTTCAAATTCAAATATTACAAAGGCAGTCAAAAGATTTATATCTTTTTTAAACTATATCATACAGGGAGCTGATATCGAATTAAATAGGAGCACCAACTACACTTTTATTTTGTTGTAAAAATATTATTAATCTTACGTTTGACAACATATCTCTTGTAGTAGACATTTCACAATTATAAATGCTTTTGGTTAAAATAACCCGCTGGCTCTATTGGATATCAGTACTAAATGTGCAGTGCAATGCAGCAAGATAGTCTATTTACACATTAGCTAGAAAGGAGTTTCCCATGACATTAGAGTCAATCAATGAAAGGAAGTAAAGCTACTGAAAGCATTTTTTTCAGTGATTCTATGCAAAACTTGTGGCAAAATTAATTTGTGGAGAATACAGTACATTTGAAGCATGATAATATCCATTAAATACTCACCCTTGATATCTGATCTCAGAGGTTGTGGTTTCTTTAAAATCCCTTTTCCCAATATGTGCTCCACTGTAGGATACTTTCCTTCCTCACGTTGAATGTGGGACAGTCACCCTGATCGGGGCAACGACAGAGAACCCTTCCTTCCAGGTGAATGCTGCCCTGCTGAGCAGGTGCAGAGTAGTCGTTTTAGAGAAGTTGTCTGTTGAAGCAATGGGCTCAATCCTGGACAGGGCTGTGTCAGTTCTTGGGATCAGAATTCTGGAAAGAGATCAAGCGAATGCCAAACATCAAGACCAAACAGATGGAAACAAGTAAGTGCTATTCCCTCGATACTTGATTGGTATCACTCTACATATTAAAAATGTTCTTGTTAGCATTGAAGGCCTGCTCTCTTCTAGCATTCCTGGCTTAGTGGGTTCAGTTGGATAATTCATGGGAGGGGTATACCAGGAACCACTGCAATCCCCTAGCTCTGGTCCCGTCTGATATGTTGACAGATAAGAATTTGGATACAAGTTGTGCACAGTGAGATAGTTGTTCAGTGCTAGCTTTCCATGGACTTTTATGGTGAGCGTCAGGGAGATAAATGAATATTTATGAATTTTGTGGGCAAATCACAGATCACGGCAAGCCTGCATCAATTTCATCCAGTGTAAATCAGCATGGTTGCATATGCTGCACATGATAGTATGTATTGCAAAGCCCAGGAGCAGCTTCATTTCAGTCAGCCGGATACAAACATGTCAGCAATTCA
The DNA here is from genome assembly GCA_901007705.1 of Fistularia tabacaria. Lineage (NCBI taxonomy): Eukaryota > Metazoa > Chordata > Actinopteri > Syngnathiformes > Fistulariidae > Fistularia > Fistularia tabacaria. The sequence goes on from CAAKHD010002357.1 coordinate 51,172, forward strand.
ACATTTTTAACAATTGTTTTTAGAAATATGGTCCTACTTTTATGGGTGAAATTGTCATCACCATCACAGGAGTATGAACTTCTGGTGGATGTAAAATCTTCTAGAATTTCAAACAGCACCAATGGAGTTTCAAAATTACCATTTCAAGGCAAAGACAAGATTTTGAAAAATAAATATACTCAGAAAAGTTTGACATAGTCATGGAAAACACCAGTATGCTTTATAAACAAGTGTATGATGGGGCAATGGTTATTCATTTAACATTGCTGAGAAAATACATACAATACAAATTTATCTAAATAGTTTGTATTTTGTACAAAGCAAAATAGCTTCTATTTGTTCTTGGATATAGTTTAGCAGTTTGACATGTATTTTATCACTTAAATTGTGCGCCTAAAGTTTTTAAAAGGTGTTGTTATTTGCCAATTTGATATGTCTTTGACTTTTAATAGACATCTCTTAAAATTCCTTCATATGTAAAATTAAAGATCTGATGTTGCTTTTTTTCTTTCTTTACATATTTCTTTCTTAGGCCCAGGATTTACATTGAGAAGAAAGCTATAGACACCATAGCTCACCTTTGTGATGGGGACGCAAGAACAGGACTCAACAGTCTACAACTTGCTGTTCAGGCTCAGCTGACCTTAGGACAGGACTGTTGTTTTCAGGAAATAATTGTGAATGAAGAACACATCAAGGAGGGTCTTCAGAGGTCTCATATTCTGTATGATAAAGCAGGTAAGACTGCACTGTAATTAATTGCCCAGATAAACAATGTGAATCCCCACAAAGAAATTAAATAAATAAAAAAACAAATCTATTCACATTTATTTGAAGATACAAACAAGAGACCGTCTCATTGTGCACCAGCCGGCATATTTAAGATCCATACCAAATACTGTGGTATTGTTTTGAAACAGCACCCTCTGCTCCTTTCATCTCAATTGCAGGAGGTCTATCTCCTTATTTGATAATGCAGATACTTTGAGAAACAAAAACTCTTTTAGCAATGGCTTAAAGCCACTTCTCACATCTGGGAATATTCAGCATCACTTCATCTATCCTACTCCAGAAATGTTCCATCTCCTCTAACTCACATCCCACCTTTTGGGTATAGTCACTAATAACATTCAGCATCACACCGTCAATTTCTAGCTTTAGACTTTTCAGTCTACATGACAGTCTCCTCAACTCCAGAACATTAAAACAAAGCCCTCCTTCAAGATAACTCTTGCTCCGTTTCTCTTCCTGTCAGTACCAGGATAGTACAACTTAAAACCTAGGCGCACAGTATATCCACGTCCCTCCTCTCCATTATGTCAACCAACTCTAGCTTGTCCTTGCATCGTCCCAATATTCAAAGTCCCTACTGTCAGTCCCAGACTCTTGCCTTTCCCCAAAACAGAACATACATGAAAAAACTAAAGAGAAATATTCAATATTGGCAAAATTGCTTCTTGTTATTTCATTTTTGTGCTGTGTGTTTTATTCAAAGGTGAAGAGCACTACAACTGCATTTCAGCATTGCATAAGTCATTGAGAGGCTCCGAGGAGAATGCATCTCTGTACTGGCTGGGCCGCATGCTGGAGGGTGGTGAGGATCCCCTTTATGTGGCCCGCAGGCTGATTCGCTTTGCCAGCGAGGATGTTGGTACGCAAGATGCCTATTGTATTATAGATGTACAGGAAAAAGATTTTGTGCCAGAGTAATGTGTTATTTCAGTTTCGTTTGATCGTATGTCAACTGTCTCTCTCAGGTCTGGCAGATCCGTCTGCTCTTACACAAGCTGTGTCTGCTTTCCAGGCCTGCCACTTCATTGGGATGCCTGAATGTGAGGTATGGTTGCCTTCTCTCGGAAGTGAGAGGTGGCTTTAGATCAAGAGTTGCTATTAATCAACTTTATAAACTTTACAAAGCTACTCTATTTTTTTTTTCTTTTTCAAAATTGCTCTGTCCTGGAGTCAATCATAGTCATTCTTGTTTGCTGTTGAATCTACTACTCTCCCTCCTGTACTCATCAGGTGATCCTGGCTCAGTGTGTGGTGTATCTTGCACGAGCACCCAAATCTGTGGAAATTTACAGTGCTTACAATAATGTGAAGGCCTGTCTAAGGAACCACAAAGGCCCATTGCCCCCAGTCCCTCTTCACCTTCGCAATGCACCCACCAAGCTGATGAAGCAACTTGGATATGCCAAGGGCTACAAATACAACCCTGCCTTTAGCGCTACTGTCGAACAGGAATATTTACCTGATGAGCTACAGGGAATGAACTTCTTCACCTGGACACCCTCCGAGTCCTAAGGATAAGTTATTGTGTGTGTTCACTGCATAGAGTGATCAAGTATGGAGTCTCCGAAATAAATGTTCTGACATAGATATAAGAGGACTCACCGCTCACTGACCATTACTCAACTTCAAAGTTAGTTTCAAGTTAATCTAAATCTTTATCTTGTTGCTCTGGATACATATCTTGTTTTTAGAATCAAGTCTTCAATTGGAAGTGTCAAAACTCTGATATACCTGTATAATGTAAAGTTTCAGAAACATATAATGACTGTATGTTGTTACAATATATCTTTATGTAAGTCAGTATCTTGTGAAATAAATGCTCAAACTTCATTAATACGGAACATTTCTTCTTTTTGACTTGACATCATTAACTTGAATTATACCAGACAAGCATAGTTTTAAAAGTACATTTTACTGAATAGCCACAGCCAGCTGGAAACAATCACTTTTGGATCATCGTCTGCAAGAAAGAAAAGAAAAACTTTTATCTATTTCAGAATGAGGATTTGTTGCTTTACTTCATGCCATTACTTGCTCAGGGTTCTCACATCAGTAATCCAAGGAATGAAAGAGGCCACTCTGGTGAACATTGTAGGTCTCCAGGGGGTATTACAGCCACGTCCATCTACAAAACTGGTGACTCCTTGAACATACCATCTTCCATCTTGGCCCTTACAGTTGAGGGGGCCTCCCGAGTCTCCCTAAAAGATGATAGGAGAATATTACCATTATTTGTTTCCTTCACAGGCAAACTATAAGTGGTCATAAGTGGTTGCATCTTACATGACAGGCTGACATGCTCTCTCCACCTGCACAGACCATTGTTTTCTTTGCTGAAGTTCCCCACCAGTCCATTTGACTACAAACACTGTGATCCACAACTGGAAGTAGAGCCTGCTGTAGTTTAGTTGCCAGAGGCCCACCGGCTAAAATTATGATAGACAGATGTAATGATGTGGAAGTGCTGTACAAATAATTATTTGATGAAGGAAATGAGCTTGGTGCTTGTCCGGACTCACAATAGAGATGGCCCCATCCTGTGACATAACAGGGTTGGTTGTGGGGCAGAATATCCCCCTCCTGAGGCAAACAAGCCAGGTGAACCTTGTCATTGATAATGGCGCCCTTTGTGAGCTTAAGCAAAGCAATGTCATTCCTAAAGATGGACAAATGTCATATTTTAGGAAGTAGGGATAAACTTGTGTGTCTTTGTATTCACACATACACAAACATACCCAAATATATTTGAAATCAGTCAAATTTAGATAGAAAATTATATCAGGTAGCCTAAAATATTGGTCACTGTTAGCCATTCACAGATATACTACGTCTGACTAACCAAAGAAATAGCATCCTCACAATGTCAAACTATGAACATCCACACAGCCTGACATATCTAGGATGTGGTGTCTTTCATGCAGTAACAATGGGGTGTGGATGGTACACATGAGCAGATATTTGAATTGCTAGTAAAATAACAATTAATTTATATATGCATCTGTGATATGCTATGTGGACTGTTTTGTGTGAAGAGTTCTCGTGCTTTTGAATTTAACTTCAAAACGCATTTTTCTCTTACCGGTGCATAGCCATGTTTATTATACACATACACACACATACATATACATATATATATATACATTATATAGGTGTGTGTGTGTGTGTAATAAACATTCTGTGTACCCGAAAGAGAAAAAAGGGTTTGAAAATGGATCTATTTATCTATTAATTCTCCAGTATTGGCCCACACTCGCAAGTCAGTACGCACATAGGCGAGTAATTCAGCCTAAGTTTACAGTGCATTTCCTTAATAAAGCCACAAGAGGGCGCCCTCGAAGCGTGTAACCAAGTCACGCCGGGTTTTATGGCCATAAAGATCAAAGGGGACTCGTGATTGTTTTAATAAAGCCTAGATGTAAATGTCTAACATTATTTTTCAGCTCAGTCGTTGTTATGCTGAAAATCCATCAAGATATTGTTTCTAACCATTATACTCTACTTCCAAAATGTTCATTCATTCAGCTTTAGCTGCTGTTCCAAGGTACATAACTTTCAAGGACAAACGCAATGAGTTTCTCACAAACTGAAAATACATGTAGTGCACATGGGATTACAACCTACCCACAAGAGACACAATTTTTGTTCCATTTGGGATGGAGGAATATTTTTTCCACCATAATGGATTGTTCAGGTCCCTCATCCTTGCTCATATCATGCTCAGCAAGAACCATTCTGTATGTGTGGAAGCTGGGGAATAAATAAGTATATAAGTTTATAAGTATCATGGAAATTGTAGCGCACTTCAAATCAAACTTGGAAGGTACTTGATTCAAGCGTCATTATCAGCAAACCTACTTTACCCAAGGCTTTTTCTTTTTATTGAAAAAGACAAGGACTTTCTTAAGTGTCACACATAAACACACACAGAAAACGGCCTCACGTGATGCAGTGTGCAGCAATTAAGACCCAGTTTGGAGCAATGAGGGTTCCACCGCAAGTAGGAAAAAAAGATTCCAGGGAAACCTGCCATGGCCAGCTGTACGGCCGGGCTTCATCCCCATTAACCACTCGGCTGGTGCTGGGCTCGTAGGAGGGTACGCCACAACAAGATACTGCAAATCGCCACAAGTACATTCCAATATTATTTCATGTTTATCTATCTGACAGAATTAATTCCACAAAGTCCCTGGAAACCAAAATGATTTAAACTCACCTAATGTGATGAAGAGGTGGAGGGCAACTATCACTTCCATTTTTATTTCAGCCAAAAGAACTGACTTATCATGCAGGGCTATTTATGGGCATAAATCCAGACAAGAGGAGACGCAGCCAGGGAATGTTCCCTGTGTCTCCAGGTGGTGAAACCATATATTCGATTTACACAACCATGCATTCCTGTTGAAGGACAACATGTCAAAATTTTACTTGAAATATTTTTTATTTTTCAATATGAATCTGGTAAAACTGCTTTGTACACCTCTGTGTAATAGCTTAGAGACTTTGATGAAAATTAGACAGCAACAATCAGCTGACTTGCCAAACTCCTTTGGTGATAATGGATCAGGGAAGGTCAAACCAATGAATTAATTTTACACAATTTGGATTTTGGAGACATGAAGTCTTCAGAATGCATAGAGTGCTGGATCACTACAGACAGTTTGAGATGTTCATGACTTTGCAGGTATGAGAGATATTTATCTCACAAGCTATGACTATCTATCTATCTATCTATCTATCTATCTATCTATCTATCTATCTATCTATCTATCTATCTATCTATCTATCTATCTATCTATCTATCTATCTATATATATATATATCTGTAAAGTAAATGTGTATATGTATGTATGTGTGTGCATACATGTATGTATACATACATGCATGTGTGTATATATGTGTGTGCGTTTTAATATACATACATACATACATACATACATACATACATACATACATACATACATACATACATACATACATATTATAACCACACATATACAAAATCACAATACACTGTATACACATACCTGTACATGCATTCCCTAATAGAAGGAAATTTGTTGAAAGTTAATTATATGTGATTGAGGAAAAAAAAATGGACAGAAGTTGAATATATATCATATTGTATTATGAACGTGTCTATATATTTACATGTCGATTTTATACTCAAATGCACTGAAAGTGCAACCGGCGTCCAGGATGAGTTTGGAAGCATTGCGAACGATCCTGTTTAATTTGAGCTTTTATCATTTCAACAGCGACATCTGCTGCCACAAGTGGCAATTACATTATATTGCAAGACCGTATACAGGCAGAGAAGGCGGTATGTAATCAAAATGTGTGGAGAATCTGGAATTAAAGAGGTTTTGTCAAATTGAATAAAACCAGGGTCGGGCAATATAATATTTTTTTTTGCAGGGAGGTGAATTTAACGATCTAGTGTGTCAATATCCTTGTGGCCTGCAGCATATTTCTGTCTGAAACAAAGTCACTTACATGCATGACCACAAACTAATCTGAGCAAAATCAAGTGATGAAAATGACTGATTTTTAATTAAGATTAAAAATATATATTTGTCAGGAAACCTAAAATGTCGAAGTAGCAATTCTCTTGACTATCCTTAATGATTATAAGCCTTACAATTGTTGCCTTTATACCAGATGTTATTAAAATGTTACCTTTGATAGCCTGTTTCATCAAACTAAAACTTAATTTGAAAACTAGTCTAAAACTTATAGAGTTTATATGTAATATGTATAGGTTCAGAGACAACATTTTCTTTACAAATTTCTGTTATCACATCACCTATTTAATCTGCAAATAGAGTATGGGATAAAAGTAGAGTTGAAAATAAGAATGAAAGCTTACTCTGAAGAAGTGAAATATTATTACTGAATTAATATATTCATGTAAAGGTGACATAAAACCTTCCATCACAAGATTTAATTTGCCACCATGAAACATACACAGAATATAAATTGTACACACACAGTTTTGGTATATATACATTCACTGTGTGTGTATTTGTTTTTGTTCTTTTATTTCTGCAAGTTATCACTGCGAAAATTACCTACTCATACGTTCTGTGCCACTGAGGCCTCAGACCATGTAAAACATTACATCACCTGTGAGACGTTCAATGGAACCCGGATATGAGAGCTTTTGACGTCATAGCACATGCCAAAGGTGAATCTGGCAATAATCGATTTGGCAATGGATACAGGACTCTTCGACGTATGCCTATATTAGAAACACCAAACAGCATTTGTTCACTTTGGTATATTTTGTGAGTTTAGTAAATATCCTGAAATAGAAACAATTAAAAGTATGGTTAATTGATGCCAGTTCACATTTTCGTCTGTCTTGGATCAAGACCTCATTCCTTCACCATTCATTTAAGTTATTATTTTTAAGTCCAGTAGAAAGATAGTATTGCAATGGCATCTCATTCGTGTTGTAGTCTGCACTATTAATGCATCTCAATTAAACTGGTAATAACTAACCAAGAAAATACAAAATATAGATTTGAATATAAGCTTTGAAAGTTGGTCGGACTGGTCGATAAAAAAGAAGGGATCAATTAATATTCAAACACTGGCGAATATTGTTTTCACTGAATAGTCTATTGGCCGTATATATCCGATTTCTTGTTCAACCGGACACAGCAAAGGTTTGTCTGGTCGAAAATCGCATGCCACAGAATTGAAGTTCTGCTTTCCGAGTATACATGAATGTAGCAGTGCGCAGCCCCAGAATTTCCCAACATGACTAGAAAGTCTTCAAACTCAGTGACTTGGCGGTTTTTACCTGTTCGATCCAACTGCGATTTTACCGACGTCGATATATTTTATCTGCAATGCCTGTAGCTTGTCTTCGACGCCTCAGCAAAAAAACTAAAACAAGAAACATTTGGAAGAGGAGCAATTGCATTCCAGTCTACATTGAATAAAGATATATATTGGATGTCTAAATGAATGATAAGACACTTTCACTAACAATCTACAGGAAGCTGACAAAGCATTTAAAACAAGGAAATGACTGTGCAATAGAGCAGAGCTAGCTGTGGAGGTGGATAACAAGAGTTAAAAGAGAATTAGGGAAAATAAAATGTTTTGCCCAATTTGGCCTCCATATCAGCTCATAATTGACATGGATATATATGCATGACAATCATTGTAGTTATTATTCATGGATATGAAATTCATTCAAGAAGCAGTTAAACCCATGTAATGCAGATAGATAGATAGATAGATAGATAGATAGATAGATAGATAGATAGATAGATAGATAGATAGATAGATAGATAGATAGATAGATAGATAGATAGATAGATAGATAGATAGATAGATAGATAGATAGATAGATAGATAGATAGATAGATAGATAGATAGATAGATGAAAAATTCTTAATCATCTACATCACAGTTTGTCCTGAAGTTATTTATAACTGTGGTATCACGACTGGCAAACACAAAGATAAATGATAATGTAATGATCCGTAAGCTTTCCAAGATAATGTTGATCGTCGATTCTTTCTCATATTAATGACCGCATCTTGTCCGGTATATTTTTTTCCCACCTGCTGGTCTCAAGGTGGCAGAAATATAAGTCATGGGGCGTTTAAGACCTCAAAGTCTTCATGCACCTTCTTGCCACCCCATGAATATTTATGTGGATCCGCCTCTACAAGCCCTATTAGTCACTGATGTTGCGCAACTAACGTTTTTTCTTGTCTCTCTCTTTTTTCTCCTTCTTTTTGATCTTGTGATAATCATCAAGGTCTGCAAATGGAGAGACCGGTAGCTGTCAACAGCCACTTATCTCCGATAAAGAGAAATAGTCAGTTGCGGGATATTTTCATTGGAATAATAAGAAGACTGGCAGCTCTCATGCAGCCGGTTCGGCTCCTCAAGCTGTAAGAAATCTGTGAATTTATGTCATATGCTGGCAGATGTGCAGAAAAGTGCCTGCGAGGAAAACGTAATAATTAATTGATCCATTCATTCATTTGTCAATTATTGCATTTTTCCTTACAGCCAGCCGGATGCGTCTAAATGTTTTTTTTTTCAAACCTTAGAAAGTATTTGTAATTTCCTCACACTACGTAAAAACGCCCTTAAAGATCACCTGTTTATTCAGGATTTGCGTCCATTAATGATAACAAAAAAGTCCAAAACGCCGTAATGTTGAATTCACAGTAAAGAGAAAAAAAGAAAGAAAAGAAAAAACGAGGGTTGGAAAAACCGCCCGGAGATGTTTAATGACGTTCTCAAGCAATTCACACATATTTATATCTGCATTTTAGAAGCTTCAAGCCAGGGAGTGAAATCCGGACAGGTTGTTATAGCTACGCAATCCACAGGGGTTCCGATGTCTATTTAAAACCCCTCGGACCCTCCCTCTCTCCTTTAAACAACATTATATATCACACGCACTGCATGCTAATGCGAGCAATTCTCAATGAGCCCTAAAACACATCTTAAAATTAGCTCATTCTGGCTGTCTGGGTTCCAAGTGCCTGCCTGACTAGAGAACACAGATCATCAGAATTCCCCCTCGGCGGTCCCTGCTGACTGGCTCCTGAGAGCCAGCGAGACACTTTTGACGTTTTAATATTTGCCTCCAGAGTTCTGCCAGGAGTAGTCGCATCTCTCTCCCTCTCTTTTCTTTCCAGTCTTTCCCTTTTATATTATTATTATTATTATTTATTTTTTATTTATTTATTTATATTTTTTGGAGGGAGGGAGACAGAAATAAGCAGCCAAGCAGTGCGCTCAGAGGTTGAGTGCGTCAAAAGAAGAAAAAAAAAAAAAAGAAAAGAAAGGGAGCAGGTTGTGTTGTTTCTTTTTCTTTTTCTTTTTTTTTTTTGCTGGCGGTGTTCGGCCGAACTTTAAGGATGATATACGCTGGATGTTTCCTGTTGCTGTGTGGGCTCACGCGCGTCATGGCAAGTTATCCAATCTGGTGGTAAGTTGATTTTTTTGTTGGTTTTTTTTTTTCTTTCATTTTAAATTGTTATTTCTTTCCAGAATAAAAAAAAAAGAAGGGTAAGGAAAAGGGGGGGGGGGGGGGGTTTGTTTACTCGGCCCGCGGCGCAAAGAA